>BQNB010051107.1:0-18596 GCA_026074375.1 Tanacetum coccineum
AATTTGACCTTTTGCCTTGGTCAAGGGCATTCGGTCAGGATCTGCATTAGGGTTGCTATATAAGTATATACGATCAGACGAATCATTTCCCTAGCAGACTTAATAAATTTTATCTTTTCAGTGCTAGGTCTAACAGTTTTATCCTTAACATTAGGTATAAATTCTACCTTACTTTCATCATCTCCAATCCTCAATGACTGGAGGTCTAAAGCTGTTCTTCCTAATAGTTTTAGGTTTGACTGCATCACCATTATTTTTTAGATCAGCAGACTCATGATTTGACTTAACTTTCTTAACATTACTAGGTGTAACAATAGTAATAACATCTATATTCTCACTTTTAACTATTTCATCTATAAACGTTAGATCAGGTTTGAAGGGAATAAATTTCCCTGTATATGGTGGGGGAACTGCATGATATCCCTTACTAGATCTGGACTTATTATTCTCCTGATTTTCTAACATCATAGATGAATTCACAAAGCTTTCTACTGCAGGAGAAGCTGCAGTAGAAGAAGTTGCATTATATCCTAATCTAGTTTTAAACTTGTCAATAACTTGACTTTCCAGTAAATTATTTAAAGATTTATATAAATTTTAAAACTTTTCTAATGTTAGTTTTAACTCATTTCTCTCTTTTTCTATTTTTTCCAATTTCATTTTTTTCAACTAAAGCATTATCTCTTAGTTTAACTTCAAGGTTTAAAACATTAATGCTTTCTTCAAACACAGCCTTAGTTTTCTTATAATGAGCTAGTCTAGCTTCTACTGATTCTAAACCTTCTTTATAAGATACTAAATTAAATTGAGACTTTTTGTAATCTGAAGACAAACTATCATATTGTTCTTTGAGAGTAGCATAAGCTTTTACACATGATTTAGAACAAGAATCTACCTCAGAATTTGAATTAGAAGAACTTCCAAAAGATGTATATGCCATCAATGCAAAGTTTGTAGGATGCTCTTCTTCAGCTTGATAGCTCCAATCGTATCCTCCAATTCTATCTTGAGCAACCAAGGCATTTTTAGTGGGAGTTTCCACTGTCACAGTTCTTCTACTATTCTCTCTTTCTCTGTTTTCCTGATTTCTAGGAGCTCTACATTCTCTTGCAAAGTGACCATTTTTATGATAATTGTAGCATTTCACTTTAGACCTGTCAAATCTAACTCTTTGACCATTTACATCAAACTTCATGCGTGTCCTCTTGATGAATCTCCTAGCTCTAATTGTCAGCATGGCCATTTCCTATTGTAAATCCATTTCTTCTAGGTCATCAGTATCAATTTGTTCTAGATCCTCACATGTAAGTTGAGGAGAATTGGACTGACTAGTTAGGAAAGCACAGATCATAGCATCAAGTATAAGTAGCACTAACTCCATAAGCAGTGTTATCTGCTTCATATGTGATGCTGTTGCAATTGCTATTGGTGCTGTTGGAGGACACAAAAGCTATATTTTGCAGATTTTGACTTGTACTTGATGATCCTATAAGTTCAGGTTCATATATCTTTAAGTTTTTGTACAAGTCATCCAAACTAATGGTCTCTATTTCCTCTTTGTTCCTCCAGATCAAAGCATGAGTCTTCCATTCAGATGGAAGAAATAACTTCGCCTTGAATCTCTAACTGACTAATAAGTTTTTGCAACCTGTCAAAAGTTTGATCCATTATTTCTACGCTTGATCCTGAAAAGTTCTCATATTGTTGCTTGAGTAGTGTCCTCTGAAATTTCTTGGATTCCTAGTTTTCTCCATACATCTTCTCTATTGCTTCCATGAGCAATTTTGCATCTTTATATGAATGGAACTATCAGTTGTATACCTTATTGGAGTGCCATCACAAGTTCCACTAAGCTTTCATCTCATTCCTCCTGTCCTGCTTTTCTTCTGCAGTAGTAGGTTCATATTCCTGCTCAGTTTCTCCAACAGTTCTCTTCAGCACTTTGTTACCATTCAGAATTACTTCCCAGAGGGAGTAATCAGTCATGAGAAAGTATTGTTCTATCCTCATTAACCAGAGATCATATTCTCCTGGGTTGAGGATAGGGAGTCTTGCAGTCAGAGTTGTAGAAGTAGTTCCTGCCTCCATTTTATCACAGAGAATTAGATCTAGTATGAGTTGTTTGTTTCTTCTTATTCAAAGCTTCACAACAAGCTCTGATACCACTTGTTGATCCCAATGAACAGATCTTGAACTCCTTAGCTTGATGTAAGGTTTAGTATCCTTGGATAAATCCAAAGGCACTAAGATTGAAACTTTGAGTGTATGATATAAACTATGCGGAATCTAGTTTATACCACTAAGAAGAATAACAGTAAGATATGTTTGACCCAAAAATACAACCAAAACAATAAGCTCTAATATATTAATACGAACACTCTTTGATAGTGTTAGGGTTTACAAGCTTGAAGCTATGAAAAACTATGAAAGATTGATTATCTAGATCTATGCCTTAGGGTTCCTTTTATACACCAAGGAAACCCTAATGGGCTTACAAAATGCATATAATGATAATGCATATCTATTCCTAATTTAACTCATGCATATCATACTAGCAATACTAACTATATAAGACTAGCAGCACTAACTATTAACTAACAGTATTAACTATACTAGCAGTACTAACAATGTACTGGCAATACTAACTAATATAACTAACAATACTAACAACTTAGACTATTTTCACGAATCTTCATCAGCAGCACTAACCATCACCAGCAGTATCAAGTTGAATCAGCAACACTAAGTTATAGAAGTCCGTAATTCCCAACAAGTCTCATAAGTCAAAGTATTCCATCCATCCTGGATCGGATAAGATGTACCAAGACCTTAAGAAGCTGTATTGATGGCCCAACATGAAAGCAGAAATTGCCACTTATGTCAGCAAATGTTTAACGTGTGCTAAGGTTAAGGTAGAGTATCAGAAACCATCTGGTTTGTTAGTTCAACCAGAGATCCCACAATAGAAATAGGGGAATATAACAATGGACTTTGTGACTAAGTTGCCAAAGACGGTAGATGGTCAAGACACGATTTGGGTAATCGTTGATCGTCTCACTAAGTCTGCTCATTTTTTGCCTATGAGAGAAGATGACATGTTAGAGAAGTTGACGAGACAGTACTTAAAGGAAGTAGTCTCAAGGCATGGAGTGCCAGTTTCGATCATCTCTGATCACGATGGAAGATTTACTTCACATTTTTGGAAGTCTCTAAATAAAGCATTAGGTACTCGATTGGATATGAGTACAGCTTACCATCCAGAGACCGATGGTCAGAGTGAGAGAACCATTCAGATGTTGGAGGACATGTTACGTGACTGTGTACTCGACTTTAGAAAAGGTTGGGATAGATACTTACCATTATGTTGGAGGACATGTTACGTGCCTGTGTACTCAACTTTGGAAAATGTTGGGGATAGATACTTACCATTGTTAGAATTTTCATATAACAACAGTTACCATACCAACATTAAGGTTGCTCCATTTGAGGCGTTGTATGTGCAGAGGTGTCGATCACCTATCTGCTAGGCTGAAGTTGGAGATAGTAAGCTCACTGGCCCATTGATCATCTACGAGACAACCGAGAAAATTGTTCAAATCAAGAGCCGTATCCAAGCCACCCGTGATCGTCAAAAGAGCTATGCCAACGTAAGACGAAAACCTCTTGAGTTTCAAGTAGGAGATAAGGTCATGTTGAAAGTATCGCCATGGAAAGGGGTGATATGTTTTGGCAAACGGGGAAAGTTGAACCCTTGTTATATTGGACCTTTTAAAATCATTGCTAAAGTAGGAACCGTTTCCTATCATCTTGAACTCCCAGAGAAATTGAGTAGAGTTCATAGTACGTTTCACGTCTCGAATTTGAAGAAATTCTTAGCTGATGAACCTCTTGCTATACCACTGGATAAAATCCAAGTTGACGACAAATTGCACTTCATCGAAGAACCTGTCGAGATCATGGACCGTGAGGTCAAGCGTCTGAAGCAAAGTCGCATTCCGATTGTCAATCTGTCTCTTATTTCGTTGTGCATGAAGCAAAGTCGCTTTCGATTGTCAAATGTACGCTGGAAAAATCTAGGTGGAGGTCTTGAGTTTACTTGGGAACGTAGAAGACCCCATAATTTGCAAATTGGAATTCCCACACTTTTTCACCAACTCTGCACCCGCCGGCAGAGGTTGCGTCCTAAGCTTGAGGAAAAAGCTTCTTTTAATGGGGGAAAGAAATGTGATACCCTGAGAATTTCTGTCAATAATTTAGCCGTTTAGTTTAAGTATTTGAATATTTAAAGTTTCGTTTAGCTTTTTCTGTTTTAACCGGGATGTTGTTCCGTTTATTATCTGTGGAATCATCACCGGGGAGCGAACCGGGGGACACAATACGTTGTTGTTTTTTGGTAATTTGACACGCTTTTTACTGTCTTAGGGCTAATATCTAAAAATTCATCATTTTCCGTGATTTTACCGTACTCGTTTCGTTAACTTACTGTGTTCGTGGAATTTAAATATACTTTGTCATCCATGCAAGCACTTTGTATATTTATTCATATTGTTCACTAGTGATCCTAAATAATATTGAGATCATTTTGCCCCCCCCCCCCCCCCTTGTGGCTCACATGCACGTCTAAACCAACAACATACAACATTGGGATACCATTTTGCACATTTGAATCACCTAGACAACATTCCAACAATTTGGGAGAAGGACTAGTACTAGAAATCATATGATAGGTGGATCATTTTGGTCCCTTCTTCCCTTGTCTTTTCTTGTCGTGACCACCACAACACACACACCTTTGATGTGTGAAATTCTTCCTTAAATGTATTGGTTGCTTCTCATTTCTTACATACATTTCACATATACAAGTTTCATTCTCTTTTGCTCTTTGTCGCTTTCAAAACCCACGAAAATATATACACACATACAAAATTCATACATTTTCCATCTTTGATTAATAACTTTTGAAGACTAGTTGAAGGTTTGATCATTTAAGATCATTCGGGTATAAAATAAACAACGTTTGGGTTGTTCTTGATCTTTGTTCATCTCTAAAAATCATTTTTCTTTGTAAGTCTTCAAATTCTCAAATAACTTGTACTTCCTTACTCCTCTTAATGCATAAACCTTTGTTGTACAACTTGTTTTGTAAAAAAAAATGATTTTGAAACTACATAAACCTTAAAAAGGTATACTTATGGTTTGAAATTTTTAAAAATAAATATAAGAAAATCATAGTTTTATGATCGTGGTTATTTTCATGTGATAATATTTGTACTTTTGAGCTTATTGTATTCGGCTTATATTTGTGAGCTTATTTGAGAGCTTGTTTGATTATTTTGAGCTTATTTTAGTATATATACACGCAAAATAAAATGGAAAAATATAAAGAAATATTGTTGTGACTTATTTTCTTATAACTTAGTTCTATTTTGGATAGTATTAGTTTATTTTTGAAAGGATGAAGCATTAAGCTATTTGAATTAACCCATAAGATTAAATGAGGCTTAATGGGCCTACAAGCCCACGTCACCCACAACATAAGCCGCGACCCAAGCTTGTACACAAGCTTATGGGTTTGGCTTGTTATGTCTTGGCTTATTATAAGCTTGTGGTAGCTTATTGATGAACCTAGAACTTGTTTGTTATCTTTTTAGTGCATCGGACTTATTTATTTCGTACTTTGGCGTTTTAAAGGCTTATTGGGCCTAAAAGCCCAATAAGAGTTTTAGTGACTCGTTAGACTTGTTTTAAATGGAAAGCGATTGTATAGAGTTTGTAAATTGTAAATTGTGATTTGGAAGTGGTTTGAAATTAGTTTTTGATAAAGTGTACGACTTTAGAAAAATGAGTAAACACGAACGGGTCATGCCGAAATTTTGTAAAAATCTTATACATTGAAATTATTTAGAAAACATAAATAATAAAATGTTTTGACTAAATTACTTAACGATTTGGAAATGTCAAATTATAAATAACAAGTTTATTTATACGTTAATAATAATATAATATTATATTTATATAATTAATATAATATTATGTACGTACTTACTTACGACTTATGGCTTTTCATAAAAATCGATCACTAACGTTTTTAATACACGAATAACGTTAACCAAAAACGAATAATAAAAGTTCATGCATCAATCACATACGTTAACTTTTCGAGACTAAATTGAAACCCGTATTCTTATAGGTCATACCCGTATTACACCGTTCGTTCCGAGTGACCCTACTGTTTGACGTATACTCTTTACCTTATCATCAAGGTGAGTTCATAGCCCCACTTTTTACTCGTTTTGAATAAATGTTTTATAACTTGGGGTGAGAAACATTGCATGTTTTTAAAACTAGACACAAGTACTACATGTGAGATTTTCCCTATTTACGTGTTGCCTAAGTTGCGTTTAGACCACTATTGCCCGAACTATCATGAACTGTCAATTTCTTGACCGAAGGACTGGTTGAGGGAGCGCGAGTGAATAAATAGATTTATTGGGACTAATTATCCCTATCCGGGTGAGTAGCGCTCACTACCCATGGGGCTCCCGATAAATGGATATATGTCATGTCGAAACTGGTTAGGTGGTCTTTGGTCGGACACCTGTAAGGGCAAGCAATTACTTATAGCAATGTACATGTTATCTTTCATTATTAGCTTCAGTGTCATGAGCTTTGAGCAACGTAAATACTTTTTATGTGAAATTGTATCTCCTATGACTGTCACATACGTTTTGATATCTTGTAGTCTACTATAACAACGTTTGAACTAAACCTCTGAATTCACCAACTTTATGTTGACGTTTTAAGCATGTTTTTCTCAGGTGCATAGCATGGATGTCGTTGCTTGAACTATATGAAGTCTATTTCCCGAACCAGTTTTCCAGATTTTATCCATGATTATCTTAAATACCGTTGTTGAACTTATTAAAGCTTCTACAGTTTAACTTTTGAATCTTTTAAATTTGATCGATGTAAAACTTATTATTATTTTGAATTTATGCAACGGTGTTTATTTTTAAAACGTACCCTTAGAGGTCGTTCTTTATGCTTTGTACTTGGGATATTCGATAACGTCACGCCCCCGGACGCTAAATCGGATGAGACCCTATTTAGGGGTGTGACAAATTCAGGGGAGACAAACTTCTTTAGCTATGGGTACTATAAGGACATACCCTCCAGGAGCAAGTGGAAGCAATTCTAGAAAACAAAGGACTGTTATCTGTTACAACTGCAAAGGGGAAGGCCACATGTCCAAATAGTGCACTAAACCTAAGAGGAAACGGGATGATTCTTGGTTTAAGGATAAAGTGTTGTTGGTACAAGCTCAAGCAAGTGGTCAAATTCTACATGAGGAGGAACTTGCATTTTTGGCAGATCCAGGAATTCCAGAAGGTCAAGCCACACAGACTGTCATTACTCACAATGCTGCTTATCAAGCTGATGATTTGGATGCATATGACTCTGATTGTGATGAACTCAACACTGCCAAAGTTGCTCTCATGGCGAATTTATCTCATTATGGTTCAGATGCTCTTGCTGAGGTACACAATCATGATAATATGAATAATAATATGATTAATCAAGTTGTGCATGCGATGCCGTCTTCTGAACAGTCAAATGTTGTGAACCACTCAGAGACTGAAATAACCAGTGATAGCAATATCATTCCTTATTCTTAGTATGTGATTGAATCACAACAGGCAGCTGTTTAGAATTCTAACTCCTCTGCACAACAAGATGCACTAATATTATCTGTGATTGAACAACTAAAAAACCAAGTAGTTAATTGTACCAAGATAAATCTGGAAAATAAAAGTGTCAATGATACTTTAACTGCTGAGCTTGGAAGATATAAGGAACAAGTTAAAGTTTAGAAAGAAGGACAAAATGTTGATTTGCGGAGTAATGATATCGTTTCAGATTCAAGTGCACAGTTTGTAGAGATTGATCATCTTAAACAAACTCTTTCTGAACATTTTAAAAAAAGGAATCTTTAATGCAAACAGTTACTCTTCTCAAAAATGATTTTAAGAAAGAAGAATCTAGGAACATCGATAGAGAGATTGCGTTAGAAAAGAAGATCAAACAGCTAGATAATATTGTTTTTAAAAGAGATCAATCTGCACAAACTGTTCACATGTTGACGAAACCTTAGTTTTTCTATGATTATACCACTAAACAAGCTCTAGGTTTTCAAAATCCTTTCTATCTGAAGAAAGCTCAGCAGTTGGAACCAAAGCTTTATGATGGTAATGTCATTAAGAATACGAGTGCTATTGTAATTGCTGACTCCGAAGAGACTCTACTGCTTGCTGAAAAGAGTCGTTTAAAAATGCTTTTAAAACAAAAAGATACTATGATGTTAGAAAAGAAAGTTAATAGTACACCAGTCGATTATGCTGTCCTTAATCAACTTTCTCAAGATTTTGAAACATAATTTGTTCCACAAATTGAATTATCTGCTGAACAAGCCTTTTGGTCTCAGAATTCTGTGAATTCCCCAGAACCCATTCTTTCTAGTAGATCTACCAAAGTTGAGGTTCTAAAAGAACTTCCTAAAGTAAGGATGGTTAATACAAGTTTGAAGAAAATTAAACACCATCTTGTTAGTTTTGACGTGGTTGTCAAAGAAAGAACCACACCCACAGCCATCACTGAAGGCTCGTGGGGGTTCGAACATACAAAAGCTTGTTTTAGGGATGAAATAATTCCATTTATAAAAGCTCTGAAGGACTTATTTAATACATTCGATCAATATTTGATTGATGAACTTTCTGAAGTCCTAAATGTCTTCCATCAAGTGAAACAGGCTGTGGAACAACATCGTTTAGAGTTAAAAACATTTGAAGTTAAAATGAATCAAGTTTTGAACGAAAACGAACGACTCTTGGAACAAGTTATTAGCAAAGATATCGTGAACACAATTGTGAATTCTTCTATGGATATTGCTCCTGTGAATGTGCATGAATGTAATAAGTGTCTCAAACTTAAGACTGGGCTTCTCAACAAAAAGGATTTCGTTAAAAAAGAGATTTATGATACACTATTCAAAAGTTTTACCACTCTTGAAAAACATTGCATCTCTTTAGAAGGTGATACTCAACTTAATCAGGAAATTTTTCAAAGGAACAATTTTGTTTCCAATCAAAGTGCCTAAGTTTTGATCAATTGTTTGAATTAAATGAATTGAAAGCTTAGTCCCAAGAGAAAGACACGGTCATAAAGAAGTTGAAAGAGAGAATTAAATATCTATATGGAAAAATGAATGAGGATAAGATTAAAAAGGACTTAGAAGAGATTGAAACAATAAATATTGAATTGGATCATAGGGTGTCAAAGCTTATTGCTGAGAATGGGCATTTGAAACAGACCTATAAGCAACTTTATGACTCGATTAAATTAGCACGTATTCAATCAAAAGAACAATGTGATGATTTAATTAATTAAGTCAATCTAAAGTCTGTGGAAATCTCTGATTTAAATGCTAGTCTTCAGGAAAAAGTTTTGGTAATTACAGATCTTAAGGACGATTTAAGGAAACTTAAAGGAAAAGCTCTAGTTGATTACAATGTTACGAAACACCCTAGTGATCCATAAATGTTTAAGATTGATGTAGAACCAATAACCCCTAAATTGTTGAATAAAAAGACAGCTCACTCTGCCTATATTAAGCACACTCAAGAAGAAGCTACAGTTCTTAGGGATTTATTTGAACATGTTATATCAAAATATCCACTAGATCATTCCTTAGAATCTGCCTATAGGTATGCTAAACTAGTTTAGGAGTTGCTTACACACATCAGTAAAACTTGCCCGAGTGTCAACAATACTGATGGAAAATTAGTGGTTGTGACCCCAAAGAACAAGGACAAAAGAGTTAGATTCACTAAGCCCATCACATCCTCAGGATATACAATTACCAAAACAGCCTCTACATCAAACCTAGTTTCTAACAAACCTATGTCGTCTTCTACAGGAGTAAAACCGTCTACTAGTGCTTGCGGATCACAGCCTCCAGGCAATACAAAGAAAGATAAGAATCGGCAAACACCAAGTAGTACTCAAAAGAATACAGTAGAAGCCCACCCTAGGAAAGTTGAATCTAGTTTGAAAAATAAAGACTGTGTTGTTAAACCTAAAGGAACTGCTTATATGCAGCATTCCAAGCTTAATGTAAATTCTGAACTTAAATGTGTTAAGTGTAATGGTTGCATGTATTATGATAATCATGATTTATGTGTTCTTGATTTTATCAATAATGTGAATGCTCATAATAAATCTAAATCTATTAAGCAAAGTTCAAAGAGAAAAGTTTGGAAACCAACAGGAAAGGTATTTACAAATATTGGATACATCTAGAGACCTACTGGTCAGAAATGCATGCCCTTTAACTAGGATTACCACAGCTACTGAAGTACCAACTGCTCTAGAAAATGTAACACCTAAGCCTGTTGTAACATTGGTTTACTTAAGGAAACCTAGGAAATCTAAAACTAATGTTCTTGTTAGCAAATCTAAGGTTCTTAAATCTGTATCTGCTAACAAAAAGGAACCCAGTCAATCTTGGGGATCTATAGTTTCCAATGTTCCATCTTCCTCTCTTGATGACTGCAAGTCATCTAAATTTTTCTCTGGTATTTAGACTCCGACTGCTCCAAGCATATGACCGGAGATCGCTCTCAGCTCACCAATTTCATCAATAAATTTCTGGGTACAGTCAAATTCAAAAATGATCACGTGGCAAAGATATTGGGATATGGTGATTATCAGATTGGGAATGTTACGATCTCAAGGGTTTACTATGTGGAAGGACTTGGACACAACTTATTCTCCGTTGGGCAATTTTGTGATTCGAACCTTGAAGTTGCTTTTCGTCAACACACTTGTTTCATTCAAAATTTAAAAGGTGTTGATCTATTAACTGGATATTGAGGCAACAATCTATATACTCTGTCTCTTGGAGATATGATGACGTCCTCTCCTATATGTCTCTTGTCAAAAGCCTCAAAGACTAAGTCTTGGCTATGGCACCGACGTCTGTCTTATCTAAACTTGGGTGTAATCAACCATTTAGCTAGACACGGTCTTGTTCGAGGTCTCCCTAAGTTAAAATTTGAAAAGGTCCATCTATGTTCTGCTTGTGCAATCGGGAAAAGCAAGAAGAAACCTCACAAACCTAAATCTGAAGACACCAACCAAGAAAAACTCTATCTTTTGCACATGGATCTTTGTGGACCAATGCATGTCGCAAGTGTTAATGGAAAGAAGTACATCCTCGTCATTGTTGATGATTACTCTCGATTTACATGGGTTAAATGTTTAAGGTCAAAAGATGAAGCTCCAGATTTCATAATCAAGTTTCTCAAGATGATCCAAGTGCAGCTTAAAGTACCTGTCTAACGCATTAGAACAGATAATGGAACTGAATTTGTTAATCCAACTTTGCATGAGTATTATGAGAAGGTCAACATCTCTCATGAAACATCTGTTGCTCGCTCTCTACAGCAAAATAGTGTCGTTGAAAGACGTAATTATATGCTAATTGAAGCTGCACGCACAATGTTGATTTATGCAAAAGCTCCATTACTCTTATGGGCAGAAGCATTTGCTACCGCATGTTACACCCAAAATCATTCCATCATACGTCTTCGTCACGGTAAAACACCATATGAGCTTTTACATGAAAAACTTCCCGACATATCATTTTTCCATGTATTTGGTGCACTTTGCTATATGACGAATGATAGTGAGAACTTGGGTAAGTTACAACTGAAAGCTTATATTGGTATTTTCATTGGCTACGCACCCACAAAGAAAGCATTTCAAATTTACAACCGACGTACCAGACGAATCATTGAAACAATTCATGTAGATTTTGATGAGCTCACTACGATGGCTTCTGAACATAGCAGTTCAGGACCGCACTTCATGAAATGACATCTGCAATAATCAGTTCAGGACTCTTGCCAAACCCTCCTCATTCAACACCATTTGTACCACCTTCAAGAAGTGATTGGGATCTCTTGTTTCAACCACTGTTTAATGAATTACTCACTCCTCCACCTAGTGTTGATCACCTAGCCCCTGAAGTAATTGCTCCAACTGCTGACGTAGTTTCTCTAGAATCCGTTGCATCAATCGGTTCACCTTCCTCAACAATAGTTAACCAAGATGCAGCATCACCTAGTAACTCTCAAACAACACTCGAAACTCAATCTCCTATCATTCTTAATGATGTTGAAGAATACAATCATGATATTGAAGTTGCACATATGGGTAATGATCCGTACTTTAGTATCCCAATTCCAGAAGTTCATTCTGATCAATCTTCATCATCGGATATTATTCATACAGTTGTGCATTCCGATCACCAAATTTTTGAACACAATAACAAATGGACTAAGGATCACCTACTTGAAAATATAATCGGTGAACTCGCTAGACCAGTTTCCATAAGGCTGCAATTACATGAGCAAGCTCTTTTCTGTTACTATGATGATTTTCTCACTGTTATTGAACCCAAGATGTATAAAGATGCTTTGACTTAATCCTGCTAGATCTAATTAATGCAAGAAGAACTCAATGAGTTTGAACACCTTAGAGTATAGGAGCTCATACCCCGACCAGATAAAGTTATGGTTATTACTTTGAAGTGGATCTACAAAGTGAAGCTAGACGAACAGGGAGGTATTCTAAAGAACAAAGCTCGGTTAGTGGTTCGTGGTTACCGTTAAGAAGAGGGAATTGATTTTGAAGAGTCTTTTGCTCCGGTTGCAAGATTAGAGGCTATAAGGATTTTTCTCGCGTTTGCCGCTCACATGAACATGGTCGTCTACCAAATGGATGTGAAGACTGCGTTTCTGAATGGTAATATGCGGGAAGAGGTTTATGTTGGTCAGCCAGATGGGTTTGTAGATCCAGATAACCCCAATCACGCGTACAAGCTAAAGAAAGCTCTTTATAGGTTGAAACAAGCTCCACGCGCGTGGTATGACATGTTGTCTTCGTTCCTGATATCCCAAGACTTCCCCAAAGGCACCAATGGATCCTACTCTAATTCTCTATATAGGAAGGCAAGGAATTACTTCTGGTACAAATATATGTCGATGATATTATCTTTGCTGCATCTACACCTAAACTTTGTGACCTATTTGCTAAAATCATGTGTTCAAAATTTAAGATGTCAATGATGGGCAAAATCTCATTTTTCTTAGGACTACAGATTTCTTAAAGTCCCAGAGGCATCTTTATTAACCAGTCAAAATATGCCCTTGAATCTTTAAAGAAATACGGTTTTGACTCTTGTGACCCAGTGGATACTCCCATGGTGGAGAAATCCAAACTGGATGAGGATAAAGAAGGAAAAGTTGTTGATCCGTCACACTATCGTGGCATGATTGGCACCCTCCTTTATCTTACAGCCAGTAGACCTGACCTACAATTTGCTATATGCATGTGTGCCCGGTATCAGGCACGGCCTACCGAAAAGCACTTACATGCGGTCAAAAGGATCTTTCGGTATCTAAGAGGAACCGTCAATCGGGGACTATGGTATCCGAAGGATTCTTCGATTGCTCTAACAGCATTTGCAGATGCGGATCATGCTGGTTGTCAAGATACACGCCGTAGCACATCTGGTAGTATGCAGTTCTTGGGAGATAGACTTGTTAGCTGGTCATCAAAAAGGCAGAAAAGCGCTGCGATATCCAGTACGGAAGCTGAATATATTGCTATGTCAGGCTGTTGTGCTCAAATCCTTTGGATGAGATCACAGCTTACCGACTATGGCCTTGGATTCAATAAAATTCCAATGTACTGTGATAACAAAAGCGCTATTGCCTTATGCTGCAACAACGTTCAACATTCTAGGTCGAAGCATATAGACATCAGATTTCACTTTATCAAGGAGCATGTTGAGAATGGGGTGATCGAACTTTATTTTGTCAATACGGAGTATCAGCTGGCGGATATCTTCACTAAAGCCCTTGCAAAAGAAAGAATTGAATTTCTTATCAACAAGCTGGGAATGCAAAGTTTTACGCCGGAGACTCTAAAACACTTGGCAGATGAAGTTGATGAATAGTGGTGGTACCTATTCACATATCCTGTATAATATGTATATATACTTAAAAACCAAAAAGATTTTTTTTTCATTTTTAGAAATTTTTTTATAAAAACAAAATACAAAAATATAAAATTCATAAAATCAAAGAAAAAAATTAAAAAATGTGAAAATATAAAAAGAAATAATAATGGCATGTCTTCTAAAAATCGATAACATTTACGGTCTTAGAAATGTCATTCAATAATGATACGAGGCTGTAAATGAAGTTCGAGCAGAAGTTTCAAATGTTTTCAAAACATGCCAAAAATGGCTTGCTATTATTTCAGATAGCAACCCGGTCATCATCTTATCAAAAAGAAAACTTGACCTCATAACGGGAATTTATTCTCGGTCATGGTCTACTTAATGACCATGCAAAGGCTTGTGATTACTTTGTATCACAACCCGTGCTTCCTATATACCATTAGTGTACGTGTAAGTGCGTTTATGTGTTAAAATAAGAGAAATCTTATTTTTATTGGTAAAAAGTTGTCTTCACAATGAATCAGTGTTTTCAGTAATTACAAAAGGATTTTAATAGACAATTCGACCACTCAAACAATGACAACAACTCTTTAAATAGAAAACGGGTTGTTATTTGAGGGGGAGAAAGCTTCATCAAATAATATTTTAAAACGGTCTTTTAAAATAAGTCACAGAATAAACGGATAAAGTTTTTGATAATGACGGATAACAATTTCAAGGGGAGTTAATGGATTTTAACTATACGAGCTTTAGATGTCATTTGTTTCAAACTTTAGGGACTTATCTGAAATATGAGACCTAGTGAGTATAGGCTTTAAACACCAATCGATCAATATTGACAACACCTCATAGTTGTAAAAGACTTAGGATTGTTTAGAAATAATCAACTAGTTTTAATAGCCTTAAAGTTGATTCTCACGGGATAGATCTAAGCTTATTTATACCTCAAACACGATCTTAAGTTTATGTGCGTATAAGTTTTTGCTGATTCTGAGGTGTCCAAACCAGCAAGGGGGAAGGAGTAGATGTATACTTGATAGAGTCCATGGCCTTCTTTAAATTTTAGGCATTTATTTGTTTCTTTTGGGTGCACTATTTCAATCACATGGTAGAAGAGACATCTCATCATTAGTCAATAAGCATCATTTGAGTCCCAAAGGGGAAGTGTTGGGAGTATAATTATTTAAAACATGAGAAGAATTCTTTTTGATTCAATAAATGCTTCCTCAAACGGTTAATCACTAAGCTTATTTTTTAAGAGAGTATAAATAGTTGATAAAAGAGGCACACATAGGTTTGATAAGTATGATGATTCCTTAAGTTACTCAGTATTCTGCAGAAAGAAAGGAATACATTTGGGACTTAGTTGACTTAGGTGTTTTCATTTCGACTACTTAGAGGGAATAATTGTGACATTCGGGACTTAATTGACTTTGGTGTTACGGTTTTGAATTAATTGTGTACTTCGGATATTTGGGCCTTTTTACATCAAGACTGCTCTAGGCGGCTTGCAAGAAAGTTTTGAATCTACTCATTAAAGGATTGATGATTTAGGGGAAGCTAAGACAACTTCTTAAGAGAGACTACGGGGAAGACCTACGGCTGCTACAAAGAACCATATGATTCTATCGTATGTTGTTCTCATCATTCAGGTCAAACCTCGTACATATTAATCTTGTGAATATATAAATATGTAGTGTAGACTTAATGGTGATAATAAGGAGTGCTCGAGTACAAAATTTTCAAGAATTTCTTAGTGAATTCAAAAAATTTCAAATCATTGTACTCAGCACTGTCTTATATACCCTCAAATATTAAGGGGGAGCATTAAAATGTTCTTGTTAGATATTGTGTAACATTTTGTCCCCGAACGTTTAATCAATTGATATCCAAAATATCACGGGATTAACATTTTGGATAATGGGAGAAAATGTAATTAAACTGTATATAACTTGTATCGAAATGTGATCACATATAATGGGCTCTGTGCACTCTACACTTAGTATGTACTATGATATCGATGCACATGTTAAGGGGGAATTTTTAGTGATAATGAAAAACTTTCAAAGTGTTAAATCTTTTGATATTATATCAAACACTTTGATTGAACTTTTCAAACATTTTGGAAGAATTGTGATGAAATACCCAAAAGACCGACCATGTATTTAAATTTATGAAGTTATAAGGTGGTTAGGCATAGGTGTTCAAATCCCATGATCCAGCCAGAACTGGAGGGATCTACCCAGGGATATCCACTAGATAGTGTAGAAGTCCTTAGGTATAATACAAAAGGAGATAAAGTAAGAATCGGGAAGAGTTGTCACACCCCGCCAAGGCGGAAAGGCAAGGCGTAACGAGAAAGGATATCATCACAACACAATGGCGTCTATATAGAGAATTCTACATGCAATAAATAAGCAAAGTATAGACACAAAGTGTCGTAACAATACCCATAAAACTAACCAAAACCAAAAGGCGTCTTTATTGATGAAACGAAAGGTCTCGCCAATAGAAATACATGCAACAATTATCCATAATCCAAACAATGAAATATTCAAGACGAGAAAGCAATAAACTCCATGACATCCTATAGTCTCTTTCTAGCCACTTCTCTCTATCTTATTCCCATGATGCTCACCTGAAAACGATGCTTAAACGTCAACATAATGTTGGTGAGAGTCATAGGTTTAAGACACATATAAAACTTTCATACAATTGCTGCGATTACTAAAACAATTCATAACATCCATACGTGTCCCGCAGTCCACGTATACATCACATCACTCACAACAGGGTCATGGGTAGCTCACCACCCTCCGATCGGAACAGAAAGTTAGTAGGTATTATTTCAACCCTCTAGTTGGATTTGATTAAGTAGTAAACACCACTCTCCAACCGAACTCACATACCTCAAAACGCCTCCAATTGAACATAAAGCCATGGAGCGTACCATATAAACGACTCCAATCGATTCACAAAGCCATGGAGCGTACCACATAAACGACTCCAATTGAACACAAAGCCATGGAGCATACCACATAAACGACTCCAATTGAACACAAATCCATAGAGCGTACCACATAAATGACTCCAATTAAACACAAAGCCATGAAGCGTACCACATAACATATAAACACATAATCACAGCAACTAAAATATTTAAACTCATAGCATCATTTTCACCCCAAGAAAACATAAGAAAAAGGGGTTATGAAACTCACCTTATGCTAAAGCAATTCCCAAAATCCTCGCACAAAGCTAAACAACAAAATAACACGTGTTACACGCTACTAAGCCAAAAGCTTAAGCACATGTAACAATCATATGATGGATGTATAAGGTGTTTATTTACCCTCATGGGTCACCCCGACACCATGCCCAACATTTACCAATTCGTTTACACACTTTTTCAATGTTCAACAATTTACCCAAAAACGCAGAATTTTAGTGTCACTTTGCCATTTTCTAAACCACACCTACTAACCTTTATAAATTTTACTAAAAATCACCGGTTCAATATCATGAGTTTACTATCTCCATGATTGTTCTACTAATTTATTTCCCCTCTTAAGTGTCCCAAATAAAATCAAACTTTTAACTACTCAATTTCGGATCTGAACGAACACTAAAAAGTTTGGACCTAAAAACCATACTTAGACTCCAAATTAGAAGCTCTCCTTTGGGGTATTTTTAATAGACACATAGAAATAAACTTCTGTAGGTTGGATAATCCTAATTCAAATTTTAAGTGGGGGTTTTACACCTCGAAATCTGACCCGAATTTACTGCTTTGACAACCTTTCTTGTAACTAATATTTGAATGACTTCCTGACCTTAAAAACTTTCGAGGCCGGATGTTATGGAAACTAGACTCTTTGAGCTACATCATAGGCACCAGAATCACATCAATTCATGCTTCTAACCTCTAGATATTCATGAAACAACACAGCCCTAAATTCTGCTCAAACCTAAATCAAGTTCTAATGCATTCTAAACCTAACCGAACACACCATCATACTTATAATTCATCCCTAATCATTATTAACTAGTTTAATTATATTAATTTACAAATGTTATGAAACCCTAATTAACCATCATAATAATTATTACATGATTAAAAAGAAGGATTAGATTAAAAATGGTTTAAGAATTACCTAAAAACCTTGAATTGATTATCCAAATCACCAACTTAAATCTTGATAAATAAAATATTTTTTTTCTCTCCGCCCTTGAGTTCGATCGGTTAAAAAAAATGGGGTTATGAGTTTGTATTTATAGTGTGGGGAAAAAGATCTAGATAATTACCAAATTAGAATCCTAATTATACTAAAATTAGTTTTTTTAATTAGAGTCCTACAAGGATTGAGTTTTATTCTTTTTTTTCTAAAATTCGTAATTACTATTCATGTATAAAAAAATATTTTTTTTATCTTTTATTATTTAATTAATTACCTTTAATACCTTAAGTTTTTATAAAAACCTAAGCTAATTTGGTAAACCATTTTGCTTA
>BQNB010051107.1:22576-41167 GCA_026074375.1 Tanacetum coccineum
AAGATTTTTGTTGAGAGAGCTAAGAGATCACAAGTTATAAAACACCCGATTTCCCATTTTCAAAGATTTTTTTATTTTTTATGATTTTTCTTGATAGACTATCGAACTACAGCTTATTCTTATGTTGACATAATGTAATGTTTTCATTACCTTAGTGGTAAATTTAAGGATCGTGGAACAAAAAGCACAAAAAGTGTCCAAATGGATAAATTCATCGTCCCCAACTTTCACCTCTCCAAGCCAAGCTTAAAAACAAGATCATTTTAAAATATAAGTTATGATGCTAACACTACTCATAAAAGTTAATTGTGTACTTACTTTTCCTCCCTTATTCCTAATTTTGTATCTCAAAATTTTATTTAAGTCATATACCCGAAGGCTCTTTAAGACTTTTATTTTGATACTTATTAATTTCAAAAATAAAGAAGGACGGTTAAAGATAAAAATTAGCTTCTACCCCTATCCTCAAAAACCGATGAGGTCCACATCGAGATGACCGAAATTTGACTTTTATTAGGCTACTTATTTATTTAACTTGATTTACACCATATACCCTAAGGCTCTTTAAGGTACAAACAAATCATTTATTAAACATGATTCAATCATTCATGCCATATACCCTTAGGCTCTTTAACTTAATCACTTACGCCATATACTCTTAGGCTCTTTAAGGCATAAGTAATCTCATGATTAACTCTACTTACACTATATACCCGAAGGCTCTTTAAGGTGTAAGTAAAGCAATTATTTATATGATATATATAGTATACCAAAATTTCGAATCCTGCTGTGTACCTATCTTGATTACATCGTCTTTTAAGCTAGTGGGAAAGATTAAGTTAAACCAGACAACCTTATTTATTAAACATTATTAATATACAAGTGAGACAAACTAATAGGAGAAAAAGCCATAATTAATACTTATAAGCTCTAAAGAAAACCAACTATTCCACGCTTAATATCATGACTTATACTCGACTCTATCATTTCTCGTTCTTCGCAATTTAAAATCTCTAAGAAAGAGACTTGCGAATGCTTAGCCTAGCGAATTAAGATCGACACTTTAACAAGTCACATAGACTGGCAACAATCTTAATTCTAATAAATCGAGTTTGGCATAATAGATAAGCCTACATAAGACTAGAAACAAACTCGATTATTTATATGTTAAAGAAAAAGCTAGGTATTATAAAACCAGGTCGAATACAAAATAAATTTATTTCTGTTCTCACCTTTAGTTATGTCCACACACTTTTTCATCACTTCTATTCCAAATTATCACTTTTTTTTCATTTATCATGCACTCAAAAAATTTTAAATTTTTTGCTATTTTCACATAAAATCACATATTTTTGGTGGAAAAAAAACGGAGTTACGTGAGGAACAACGGGTAGCATGTATAATCAATCGATAGATTCCCCCCACACTAAAACTAACATTCTCAAGGTGAGCTTGATTACCCATACTATTTCAATGCTATCACAATACACCCTTTTAAACACATCCCCACACCCTCCTAAAAACAACCTAAATCACCCCTCACCCCTACTACCCCCATCAAACTTCACACATCAACCCCCAACAACTCCATACCTTCAATCCTCATATCTATCCCTCATTCCCCCCCACCTCTACTCTCTACAAACCCCACTCTCCCCACCATCCCCCCCCCACCCCCCCCCCCTCCCCCCTCTCCCTTCCCCATCTTATTTCCACCACCCCAACCCAATAACTCCACTCACCTCCTCACTCCCCTAAATAAAAATAACCCCCCACTACCCTCTCAATCCATCCCCCTATCCACCTATACCATTTTTTACTCCCCACTCCTCTTCCCCACACCCACTTTCAAACAACCATAAACTACCCCAACCCTCCCCCCCATCCCTAACCCAACCCCACCCATCCCCCTTCACACCTGCCTCCCACCACCCCCTTCTCCCCCCTCTGGAAGATGCCAGGGTCAAAAATGGTGTCTTCACTCCCGGTGGAGAGAAGTAAAGGAGAATCCTCAGGGTAGGTGAGAAACGAGAGAAAAGTCCGAATGAAAAATGTGAAGGAATCGTCATCTTCAACATTTGGGGAATAACAATTCGCCCTCCCCCTGGGTTCAAAACATTCGTCTTCATTTAAGCTCGTCAAAAATTGTTTATCACGGGCGCATCGGGCTCAATGTCGAAGGTAAAACGCTCATACTCGGGAATAGGATCATCGTTAAGTAAGTCGTTAAGAAAAATAATATCCCCTTCCGAGTCAAAATCACTTTCAATACCCGGTGGTATCGAGTCTTCCGAAACAAGAAATGTATCAACCTCCTCTATAAGAAAGTCACTATCCACAACGGGAATAGGAGAAGAGGAGGGATATTCGAACACAAAAGGAATAGAAGGAGTAAGATTCAATGCTTCGATCTTATCAACAATAAGATTGACATTTAATAATTTCTCACGAAGAATTTCATCCTCAATTTGAAGAATATCAATATCAATTGCTCCTTCTTCTTCATCAAAATTGTCTTCATCAATTCCCAGTAGAATTGGATCAATAAGATCGAGTTCACCGGCGAACTCCTCGGGAAGAAAATCAATCTTAGGAGATGTGATCGAAATATCTTGACTAAGCAAATAGTTAATAAGTCCAAATTCGGCATCAAAGTGATCATTATCACAAAATGACACATCACAAATATCGTCGGAAATACCCTTGGACTCACTTGGGATTGGAACAAGGTCCTCAACACTAGACTTTATTAATTTGTCTGATTCCGTTTCTGGAATAGTGCTAAGATGCTCGTCCCCCTATTACTTTGAGAGTTTCGGGTTCCTCAGGTTAGTAAGTCGTCCTCGATTAGGGTGTGATTGTTTTAGTCGATCTATATAAAATAGTATACTCATCATCATCAACCATAGGAAAATTCCAATTTAGAAGAAAACTTTGAGCTGCCTGCTCCTCTTCTTTCTGAACTGCTTGCTCTTCTTGTTTCAGCAGGATTCCATCACAAATTTTTAAATCGTTAAGAAGTTTAAGCATCAATTCTTGTATATCCTCTGGTTGATTTTGCTCTTCTTCAATAGCTTGTTTAATTTTAAGAAATTTATCCTTATCTAACAAAGAAAAAGCCATGGTTTTTCATTCAGGAGGTTTATGATCAACTTTTCTTTAAAATAGGTTTGAATAGTTTCATTAAGTTTTCTCTGGCTTGCAAATTTCCACACTCGTTTTTCTTATGGAGGAGGATGAATGACGGAATACTGCGGGGGTTGAAGTTGGTCAAAACCGGAAGAATTAAAATTATAGAAATTTTGGTTCATCGGTTGATATTGAAAACTTTCATGAGAACCCCCGCAGTTCTCACAACAAAGGTATTATTGTGAAAAACTTGATGAAGTTTGTGGAAAATTATTATCATAGTTTTGATTGAAACACGGGTCCGGGTTGTAGACAAACGGAACTTAAGGTGAAAAATCGTAACCAAAATGAGCATCGTTTCCACATACTCACAAATATTCATTTCGTTTACTGGGGTTGTGGAGGGTCAGTCGGGAAAATTGAGAGAATTTGGATTTGTTCATTGGTATGCGTATTTATGTAAGCACTAGTTCAACTTTATTATGTATAGTATAATCTCGTGGACCAATTCGTTCCAATTACTTCTAAAACAAGAGAAAATATAAAGGATAAAAATCTTCACTTAAGAAAACACAATAGTATATTTTTAAGCCGGGAAAGTATTTCTTCTCGGGTCGTATCCCAACGAAGTCGTGAATTGAGATTTGGAAAAAATTCGGATTCAAGTCAAGAATGAATAAAGGATTTTTGAATTTTGATTACACTTCTGATATATAGCAAAGTAAACTAATTAGAACAATTAAAGATAAAATCGATAAAACTAGCTCGACATTTTAATTCACGAAAATTAAAACGTGAGCTAAATGAAATTTAAAATCTAAGGCACTATTTTACAAAATTTATATACCTATAAAATCACAAATTTAAAAAGAAAATTTTAGGAAAAAGAATTAAAAATTTTTTTAATTATTTTTTGAATATTTATAGAATTTTTAAAGAAAAATGAATTACTAAAATAAACTTTTTCTAAAAATTAACACTAAAATTCTATTTTTATTTTTCAAAAATACTAGAGTGAAAAAGAAAATTATTACAAAAAGAATTAAAATTTTCCAACTATTTTTCTATTTTCTATGATTTATTTAAGAAAAAGAAATTACTTAAAATCTATTTTAATTTCTAGAAAATACAAATTTAACTGGAAAAATAAAGAAAAATGGTTTTTAACAACTAAAAAGGTGCAGAAATCAAATGATACAAAAATGCCCAAATTTTATAAACCAATTGAACCCTAATTTTTCTAATTAAAACCTAACCCTAATTTTATTAAAACTAATATTAAAAATATTAAAACTATTTTATTTAACTAAAAAGACAGGGTAGAAAGTGTAAAGTATGAAAGTAAAGGGTAGGCGGGGTAATTAAAGGAAATTTACACTCTAGTTAAAACAGACAACCCTTAACTATTTAAAAAGTACCAAACAGACCCTACGACTTGGCTTATTTTGAGCTTATCTAAAAAATGAAAATAAGCAAAAACTTAAAACTACAAAGTTGAACTTGAGCTTTAACACTACAACTTTAATAAAAGCACTATGAACTTTTATCCACTGAATAAGCTAGAAACTTAGCTTTTTCCACTGTATTACAGTAACTATGGTTTAACTTTGAAATTTCTACTTTACTCAACTTTTGCTTATATCTAGCTTATTTCTAAATGAAAATAAAAACCAAAAGTTGCTAAATGAAGATTGTGATGTATACTAGAGATGTCTAAAAAGAAAGAAGCTAGAAGTATACAAGATTAACAAGAACTTTGATATTAAAAAGTGAAGATTCAGGCTTAAAACTGTTGATAAGCAATTCCTAATAAGCTAAAAAGCTCAAAACTAAATTCTAGAAACTAAAGTTTTGAAAATAAGCACTACTATGAATATTAAGTAAACCTAGATAAAAGGAATTTGATAAAAACAACTAGAACTTTAGGAATCAAAAAGAAATAAGCTAATACTCTAAACTGCTACTATACCACTTTTTGCAGGATCAATTAAGCTAATCTCAAGCTTAAAAATGAAAATCAAGAGATGAATTATGTAAAACTAATAGAGTACTTCTAAATGGCTTAATGCTAACTTCTAACTACTCTAGTCTCCTAATTTTAAAGTAAAGGACAGCTAGAAAAGTGAATAGCAACACAGTATTAATGTTGTGCTGATGTACTTGGTAAAGAAACCTTTAGTGCAGGTTAAATCTCTTAGCTTAAATCTCAGGCCACTCACTCTATATGTATCTTAAACCTATACTAAACTAAAGTTTAAATCTGAAATGATTTAAATCTCTAATCTAAAAACTACTTGAATCATTAAAAACTGCCCTGAGTGCAGATCACAAGCTTTTTAAGTTCAAAAATTGAAATACTACAAACTATATCTCAAAAAACTTTTTAAAACTCTTATAATATCACTTAATACACTGACTTATGCACTATTTACAACTAAAGTCTGACTTTAAGAGTCAAATAACTCCTTAATCCAAACATCTTTACAAATATACTTGTCCCTACTAAATTTTTCTTATAATCTATTTTTAACACTTAATCTGTTTAAAAACCTTTTATTCTTCTCAGACTTAAAACTTCCTTATAAGATATTCTAACACTAAATTACAGATTTATTACAGAAAATTAAGCATAGTTTATTCAAATAGCTTCTCGTATTTATATGACTAGAAACTTGTAAGGAATGACAACTTAAAGTAATTCTTGCCATAACAGAAAAAACTTCGAGCACTTGGAATCACCTACCTAAACTAAACAATATCAAACAAGTTTAAGCACACAAAAGAAACAAGGCAATAAGCTTCTAAAATAAGCTTCTAATGCTGAAATGAGATATAGAAAATGAAACCTGTGAATTGAAGTCTCTGACCCTAGCCACTTTATCTGAATGAGTGGCTTTAAAACTCAATTTTCTAACTGGCAACTTGCCTCTAAACCAAAAGCTTAAGCTCAAATAGCTTCTTTGAGCTTATTACTCCCTAATGCTTTCAAACTCAATCTAATTGCATTCAAATGAACAAAATTTGAACAATAAGAGACAAATACAGTATTTAAACGGATTTTAACTAAATTATTGAACACTTTAGAAAAAAGAAAATAAAATTAAGCTAAAAAAAGGTTTTTCAGCTTATTGACTAAAACAGTCTTATTTACTATGAAAGCCTTTAAAACACCGTTAATCAAATCTAAACTTCTTTTACTGATGAAGAAAGAAAAGTACAATAGAAGTAAAACTGAAATTGAAAGATTTAAAAAGAACTTAATTCGAAAAATGAACAGTGCACGAAATTTAATAGAGAAAAATACAAAGAAAATTGAACTAACTTAAAACTAACTAACTCCAATTCTGAATGAATAAGCTTCATTTTAGATAGAATTGAAAAGAGGATATGAGAACTTAAATCCTTCATAGCCCTTGATCTTTTTTTCCTTTGAATCTTAGCCGTTGATGATGAATGGTGATGTGTTCGGACCAATGGGGAGCTGCCACGTCATAGAAAATGAGTGGTGATTGGGTATTACGAGGTGCGGTTTGGCAGTTTGGGAGGTAAACGGGGACAGGGATTTGTAGTAGTTGGGTTTAAATCAGTTGTTTTAGGCAGGGAAAAACTGTTTGGGCGGTGGTTAGCGAGAATAAAGTACCATACGCGCTTTGTTGAAATTTGGACGATAATTACACAAACAGTCCTTGTGTTTCTTTCTTCCAATTTGTAGTGTAAAAGTAACTTTCGGAATTGACAATTCTAGCCCTTGTGGTTTTCAAAACAGGAAATGGGCTTTATTTTGGGCTTTTGTTATATGAATAGTGTAGAAAGGCCCAAGGGTATTTTAGTCTTTTCATCTTCTATTGTAATGGCAAAATAGTCTTTTTCCTTTGTCCTTTTCTTCACTTTCTTGACCACGGTCTTGATCCGGCTTTTGAAATTGGCTTCAAATCTCTCTCTTGTATTTGATCACTTGTCTCTTTCGTTTCTTGTCGGTTTTGGCTTGTTTTTGCTCTTTTTGACTTGAATATCCTTTCCTGCACATTATGACACAAAAGCACACATATTTCCATCTTTTGGCATGTTTTCTTGGCTTTTATTGGCAAAATCCTGGGTATTTTATGTATACAATTTAACACTTATCAAAATTCCCCAAACTAAAGGATTGCCGTGTCCTCACGCAATTTTTATCAATTGTACACTTTGTAAACTAACAAGTTTCCAAAATGCCCTTGTTTTCACCTTTTATGAATCACCTTTTAAAACATCTCAAGCTTTTTCTCAACATTTTATCTCATGGAAAACACATTAATGGCAATCATTGCAATTTTGCAACTTTTAGGCTCATTGAAATAGGCTACTCCCGATTAATAGAGCACAAAAGAGGAAAATTCGTCTTCCCTGACTTTTCACTAGACTAAACAAAGCTATTAAACAAGATCATTGTCAATATAAGTCCAAATGGTTAAGCTCTTATACTTACAACTTGTGAACTTTTCACTCCCAAGAATAAATTAATGATTAAGATGTGTGCACTCTTTTCAACTCAACCATAGATCAATTTATCTTTATAGTTGAAATCCATCTAAGCTTTACACTTAAGCCTTGTGAGCTTAAATGTTAATAACATAGATAAACCTCAATCAATAGCTAAAAGTGATTAGGGAAACAAAATGAATTTTAATCATTATTTTATTTTTCCATTACTATAATTTATTATTTTTTTTGAAATAGAATGTTTGTTCTTTTAGTTCGAACCCCTACTTAGGGCCTTTTTCCCAAATAGGTTATCGCATCAACAACTGGTGTTCTTAGTTCGAAACCCACTCCGTGCTAACGTTGTGGGTTATGCGACAACACTTTTTTCTACAAAAGCCTAGGAATCCAAAAGTCCCTTAGTTGCAATCATTACCTAGGCCGCGCTCCTAGTGATGAATGCTACGAACCTATGATTCCACGTATATAGTTTTATATCCTTAGTTGCTGATAACAATCCGATCTCACGCTCAACGTGGATACGACAAAGATTTAATAAACTTATATAGCTTTTATTTTTCTATTTTTGCGTAGATATGCTTCTATTGGCACGAAAATAATGCTTTTGCATTAGAAATGTTCATTGGACATCATTTTTATAATTATATTTTGAGAATGGAAAAATCTCACTTTAGAAAATCAACTTATACATTGAAACAAAAAATCTTATTTGTGTGTAATTTAATGAATTCTTTTTCATAAATGTATTAAGGACTTTTTCTAAAGAACATTGGTTGACTTAGTTAATTAAAAAGAGCAGTATGATAGTGTGTTAAGAGCTATATGGGAGTACAAAAAAGACACAAATCATTCATATAAGCTTCTAGGTTTTCCAAAATAAACCTCTGCTTACAGAAATACACTTATATTTTAATTACATCGTCTCTTGTTCTTCACATTTTACAAATTCAAAGCAATAGAATTTGTGTAAGCTTTCGGCCCATCAAAAGGTAGGTTAAAGAACTAGCTAGGGCATTTTCACCCGGTCAAGTCAAAATTAACTCCTATTTCTCACCAACGGATTACCAAAAAGTGGTGTTTTTTCCAAAACTAAGCTTCTTTTGAGCTTTTCTTGTAAGCAAAAATTTAAAAAATTTCCACAAAAAGGTAATTCAAAAAGGTTCAAACAAGGTTGCGTGAAGTGCAAGTCAATATCGAAGATATCCTTCCCCAAACTAAAATGAAACTTTGTCCTCAAAGTTTAAAAATAAGGGTCAAAAGGAATCTTTAACAAAAATTCTAAGGCCATGCCAAAAGAATAGATGTTAGTTCGATAAAGACAAGGATAAGAGATTTCCCACTTTATGAAGAGAAGATTGGAGATCATCAATGGAAATTGTGGGCATTGCTTTGTTCTTCCACAATTTTGAACCATGGAATTTCCAAATCGGAAAACACTAGACAAACAGCACAACAACCAACAAGAACGAAGAAAACACCGCTTCCTCTCATCATTTTTTCATTTGTTAGCTCAAAAATGTCTTTTAAACGGTTTTTATTTGTTAACAAGTACAAGCTTGTGTGTGTGTGCCCCTCCGAAAAATAGAGAGAGAGATAGAGAGGGATAGAGTGAGTGTGTGTGAAAAGTGTAAAGAAAATAACAATTAAATCAAGGTAGCCTCCACGAATCGCTTATTTATTTAGAGTCCTTTCGCTTGACTTTTCCCCAAATTAGTAACATGCTGGGTATAGTGGGGGTGGAAGAAATTCACGAGGTGGAAACTCCCAAAACTAAGGAATGAAAGATATACCGTAGCTTTTTGATTCGGTTCAAAAAAAACTTTTTGGAAAAGAGTTTCAATAAAGAGATAGGTGGACACCGGGAAGGGGACAACAATGATTTGTAACATGGAAAGTCCCCTTAAAGGTGGGTAGAGTGGGTCAAACACTCAAGGGTAAAAGAGAACTCTTCGTGTGTAAGCACATTATCACAAATACCCCGGATTAAAAACTTTTATCTCACTCCTCGTGGAGTAAGATGTGGGTTATAAAAACCTCGGGATAGGTGACAAATGGTAGAAAAGATCGGGTAGTGAATGTGAAGGTATCTTCCTCTTCGTCTAAAACAACATTTTCACCTATACCCGGGTAAGAAAGTTCACTTGTGTTAATTTCGTCAAAAACATTAACTTCAGCCATCACGGGCTCGTCATCAAAAGTAATGATCGTACTCGGATAAATATTTTCGACGTATCAAGGGGTAAAGCATCAATAGAAGTAGTGTCCTCCCCTGAGTCACGGTCACTCTCGATACCCCGTAGTATCGAGTCATCCGAAAAACAAGCAATCGCCCCTTAAAATGACTATTCAGATCCAAAACAGGGATTGTAGAGGAGGGCAAATAGGAATAGGAGGAGAGAGACTAAAAGCGTTAATCTTTTCAATTAAAAGATAACTTTCGACTAATTTCTCCCGAAGAGAAATGTCAACGATCTCGAATTGTAGGAATCATCTATCCTTCCGTTCCTCAATATCAACACAATCATAAAAATCGTCATCATAATCGTCATCGTGTCGGTTGTTAGCTTAGCATGTTATCGTCACAAACTTCAACGAATTGGAGCAAGATGAGCAAGTCTACTCGTGGACTTCTCGTAATAGGAATCATCGATGTCGAACAAATTACACTCCCCCAAACTAAAGTCATCGGACTCACTTGGGTTTGAAACAAGGGTCTCAACACTAATCGTCTCCGTTTCTGGAGTAGTGTTAATATGCCGTCTCCCATTATGAATGTGTGTGTGTGTGTTTACCGTTTTTGCGAAACGGGGTTGGTATCGTATCACGGATGGGAACACGCCACTGCTCACACATCTCGTGCATCTATAATTCATCACTCCGCTGCTCAGTCCGCATCGTCACATTGATAATCTTCTGACTTCAGAGCTCTAGTGTGTTCAGGAGATGACTGATAGAGAGAGCGCGCTCGAGGCGCTCGCGCTCGCGCGTCGACTCTTTCAGTGTGTGTGTGTATTTAGACATTGAATTTATCCTTAAGCTCATAAATCTTATCTTCACATTTTCTTCTATAATCAATATCAGATCTCCTCCTTTTAATATTTATATTCCTACATCATTCAACACATTCTTTTATCTTCTTCTAAAACTAGAGAGATAGAAGTGAGTGAGAATCTCCAAATACGTGGATTCTTATTTTTGAGGAGATTGACTTTTATTTAAGGCTCTGATTAGCTTTTTGAAGGTCTTCTCAGCAAGCTGTTCCGCACTTTTTTTTAATTTTTTTTTTTTTTTTTTTTTTATTATTCTCTTCTTGATCTTTCTGGATTTGGTTAGAAATTCTTGTTTTAGTGGTTAAATTTCCATTAAGGATTTGTAAAATCCAACAAGAAGAACTTCTTGGCAACAGTTCTATGTCCCCACACCACTCAGGTTGAGTATGTCTTTCTTTCACAATTGTTTCGGATCCTACCCAAAACATTTTCCTCCCTCCCGCAAGCAATCACTTGATGCTCTTTTATTATGAGGTCTGGGATCATACTTCTTCAAAGAAGTCTTGCATTGCTTCCTATAAGATCAGTTTGAGGCCATGTAGCATTTCCATACTCTGCTACCGGAGGAGTTGATAAACTTCGGAAAATGCAGGGTGGAAATGGTCGAAACCGAAGAGAATGAGAATGTAAAGATACTCTTGGTTCCATCGGCTGACATAGTGTGTGAGAGTGTGTATGAGGTCCCCCACAGTTGTCACAACTAAGGATATTGTTGTGGAGAGTTTGTGTGTGTGTGTGTGAAAACAATCAAAATTTCGATTGAGCACTGGTTCCAGCTCAGAAATGATCGGATCTTTTGGTGGACAATTGTAACCGAAATGAGCACCTTTTCCACAAGATTCACAAATGCATTGTTGATAAAAAATTCCATTTAATGAATCACCGCACTCATAACAACAATTATGGTCGATTTGTGGAGGATTTTGTGAAATATTTACACCGGGGTCTTGATCAACAACGCTTGGCTCTCGAGGAGCATTAAGAACGTTGGTATTGTCATTGGATGACTCGGGACGTATCTTGAAAGTTTTGGAAAACTCCATTATAAACACAATATGTAAACAAATCCTTTAGAATTTCATACGTAAAGAGTACTTCAATGACAATACGGACATCGCGGGGTTCCACACACGTCCAATGCAGAAGAAGAGTAGGGGACAGGGAACAATGATTCTGAGATATTAAGATTTCCTATTGAACAACATTCTTTAGTGTACCAACTTCCACAAGTTGAACATTCTTTGATTGCATATGTGTGTGTGTACGATTAGGCGGCCATAAGAATTAAACATTAGCGAGGATAAGGAAAATGTGAATTAACAATATAAGAGGAATAAGAATGAATAGAAGAATATTTTTAGCTTTCCGAAAAATACATAAGATAATTAAAGAATTTGAGATGAGAGAAAGATTCTTTTTGGGGGAAATTAAATTTTCCGTATTTTATTAAGAATGAAATAAGTGTGTGTGTGTTTGGTAACCATTTGTGTGTGTGTGTGTGTTCCGATAAGTCTCCATGATTTGTGAAGTGAGCGGAAAGCTTAGCGAGCCGCAAATGACTTCTTAGCAAGTGCATCACTTTCCTTAAAATCACCTTTTAGTTCTGTAAAACTTAAAGGTCCGTGTACTCGCAAGGTAACTCGACGATTGTTTTGTTGATTATTGGGCTGTTTCCTCAGGCCCTAGTTCTCGCTATTAAATTTCGTTAATTTTTATATATTTTATTTAATCTCCCAATCAGGAATCGAACTTAATGACCCACTCCTCTCGCCTTACGACTCTATTCGCATCACAACCACCAAAATGCAAAATAACACTTCCAATCAGGAAGGTTCCTTCCAAAAAACTCCTACATCAAACGAAAATTCTTCAAAATCGTTTCAGTCTTCTCCGGCAAGCGGCGCCAAATATTGGTTTGTCGTGTGTTAGGTATAGGTATATATCTCTATTAGTGGCAAACTTTTCAATAACCATGATACGTAAGTACTTAATCACCTTAGGAAAAGTAATTAATACACGGGTCGTTAATCCTCGAAGAAGTGTTGAATTGAGATATTTGGCATATTCGGATTCGAGTTAAGAATGGTTAAAAGATTTTTGGCTTTTGAATTATACTACAAATTTAATAGCACAATTAAACTATAGAAATGATTAAATGAACTAAAATCAATTAACTAGAAGAAAATTAACAAATGTGAATTAAAAACGTGAGCTAAAACTGAAATTTAAAATCTAAGGCACTTCTAATAACAAATTTTATGCCTAAAAATCACAAAGCGCGTCTAAAGAAAAATTTTAGGAAAAAGAATTAATTTTTTAACTATTTTTGAATTTTTTATGAGTGTTTAAAGAAAAATGTGTGTGACAAAAATAAATTTTTCTCTAAAAAATTATCACTTAAAATTTTTTTACTTTTATTTTTCAGAGGAGTAGAGTACTAGATTTAAAAAGAAAATTTTCACAAAAAGAATCAGAATTTTTCAGCTATTTTTCTATTTTTTATGAATTATTTAAGAAAAAGAAATTAACTAAAATCTATTTTAATTCCTAGAAAATACAAATTTATTTGGAAAAATAAGGAAAAATGCTTTTTATCAACTACAAAGGTGCAGAAACCTAATGGCACAAAAAGCCCTAATTCTTATAAGCTAATTAAGCTCTAATTTTATCAATTAAAAAAACTAAACCTAATTTTATTTAAACTAATAACTAAAATATTAAAACTATTTTATTTCTTACAAAAGACAGGGTAGGAAATGCAATTAGAGAAACTAAAAGGTAGGCGGTGTAACTACTGAAAATTTACACTACAGTTAAAACGATTAACCTTTAACTATTGACAAATTACAAAACAAACCCTACGCTATGGCTTATTTTTGGCTTATTAAAAATTGAGATTCAGCTAAAACTCAAAACTACAAAGTTATAGAACAGCTTATTCTAAACAACTTTAATAAAGACACTTGCTACTTTTGTCCACTAGATAAGCTAGACACTAAGCATTTTAAATCTGTTCACAGAAACAAGGGCTTAACTAGCTTTTTAAGTTTTTGGCTTATTCCTAGCTTATTTCTTGATGAAAATGAAAAACAAAAGAAGATAAATGCAGCTTAAGATGTGTTCTAAGTTTATCTGAAAAGAGATAAGCTACAAATGAACAAAAATAACAAGAAATTTCCTATCAAACAATGAAAGATCAAGTTTAAAACTGAAATTAAGCTTTTACTAATAAGCTATCTAGCTTATTACTAATCCTTAGGAGCTGAATTTTTGGAAATAAGCTCACCTTTATACTTTGAACAAACCTAGATAAAAGCTTTTTGAGTGTATGACAAGAATTGAAAAGTTTAAAGGAAATTAAGCTAGAATTCTGAATCTGCTGCTATGTACTTTTGAAGGAAAATTAACTATAGCATAGAGCTTGAAAATAGGAATTTTGTTGAAATTTGTAAAAACTCATGGGGATACTAATAATGTGCTTAATTCTACTTTCTAACTTCTAATTATGAATGCTTAAAAGTGAATAGAAAAGTGGCTAGCAACAACAGCAGAAACTGTTGTTGCTGATGCAATTGGTCAATCCTTACTTGCAGGCTTAATTGCTAAAGTTGAGAACTCTCTTAACCCCCCCCAAAAACATCTATGTTTATCAAACTGATATTAACCAAATTTGGACTATAGAATGCCTTTTAAATCACTAACTCCTAAAGCAATTTTGAACTTTTAACCTGCCCCTGGTGCTGGCAAAACACTTCTCAAGCTCTAACTTTTTACTCTCATACAAACTAAATACAAAATCTTTATTAAAACTTGCAACAAGTTGTCATACCTCCCACTATGCAAAGTGCTTTTACAAAGTTTGTGTTGGAGCTTTTTAAGTCAAAAATGCGTTAAGCCAAACACTCTTTACTAAATCTGCCCTAACTAAATTTTTACTCCAAAATTTATTTTAAAGCTAAATTACTAAAAACTTTTATCTACTTTTCCTTTCTATACAATTGTCCTAATTAAGCAATTATAAATCTAAAACCTAAAGCTTATATCGTAAGATAAGCTTTTTTCAGCTGGCTTATTTTATAGTGTGTGTGTGTGTGTCTAGAAATGAATCTAAATTGATTCTATGATATGTTACTTTACGACATAAGAAACTCAACTATCTAAGCTAATTTTAAATAGAATTGATTATAGGAAAGCCAACGAAATAAGCTAAAAGAAATAAGCAATTTGAGAAATGAAATCAAAATTGAAAAGCTTAACCTGTGAAATGACTGTCTTGATCCTAGTGACACACTTTAGAGTGAGTGACCACATTTGAACCAATATGGCTCCATAGCTCAACACAACCCACATGAGTCTCTCAGTCCAATAAGCAATTAAATAAGCATAATCTTCAAATAATCTTTCAACACTAGAATTACATGAACAATACTTAAACATCTATTAGCTTCCCAATAACAACAACACTTTAATGAATGGACTTTTAACAAAATATTAACTGACATTTGCGCTTATGAACCATTTAAAGCTCAAATGAGGCCTTATTAGAGCTTAATTGAGAGTAAAACAGCTTCAATTTTGAAATCCACCAGAACAAAGAAATCTTAACACTGAATTAAATTCCTCACACAAAAAATAACGTAAAGCTAAATGATACAAGGACCAAGTATTTAAAGCTGCTAACTAAATCTAAAGAATTATTGCAATAAAAATACGAAAAATTACAAACTGAAAACTAAAAACACACTCACTCCCTAAATGAACCCTAATTATCCTATTTATAGAGAATTGAAGAAGAGTGTGTGTGTGTGTGGTAGGGGGGGGGGAAAAAAACAAAGCTCGATCACTCATCGAGCCACGCTGCTTCGCTTCGCGCGGGTTTGAATTTAAGCCGTTAGATGTACTTCGATGAGGTGTTTGGGCCAATGGAATGCTGACACGTGGACGAAATGACGTGTAGTTGAGTTTAATACGAGGATATGAGAGCTTGTGGAGACGGGGAAGGGTATTTGGCAGGTTGGGTTTGTTATTGAAATTGGGCGGGAAAAGTCGTTGGTGGCAGTTATGGGAAGAGTTGACCCGCCTTTTGTTTGAATATTTTGAGTAATTGCAGAAATGGTCCCTGCGTTTCATTCCCAACTTTGTAGTACAAAAGAAGTTTCAATCTTGACACTTTCTGCCCTTGTTCTTTCTATTTCCATTTTTCCTTTTGTAAAGCACCTTTAAACTTTTTACAACTTTAGCCCTTTGACTTCAAGAATATCCAAAAGAATCCTTAAGCTTTGCAAACTTATCATCATTGGTCCTTGGCTTTTATTTTGGGTCTTCATTCCTTGTATCAGACTGATCCGGCTTTGATTTTTCATTCTTCACTCTTGTCTTGTCTTTTCCGTTTCTTGTCGGTTTTTGACTGTTTTTGCTTTCTTTTGTCTTTATTATCCTTTCCTGCACAATAGACAAAAGCACCATTTTTTCTATCCATTTGGCATTTTCCTGGCTTTTATTAAACTTGGCAAAATCCGGGTAATTTGTATATACAAATTAAGCATTTTATCATGTTGATTAAAGAATTATTGTTCTGTGAAAGGAGGTTAATTGTCTCTTTGCAAAAAGCATATCTATTGAATCTAAAACTTTGGCATTTAGAAGGCTTTGGACACATAAAATCTCAAACTCATGAATAAACTGGTTAAGGGAAATCTGGTAAGAGGTTTACCTTCCAAAACGTTTTGAAGTATCAACTGTGTTGCTTTTCAAAAGGGGTGGGAAAACAAAGCACATAGAGCTTCTTGTTTTAAAGGGGTCCAAACAGTAAGTTTAATTAACAGCCAACCTTTACATATGGTTGCACATGGATTTGGTTTGGTCAAATTTGTACAAAGCTTATGAAAAAGGATGTATTGCCCAAGTTAGCACAGATGATTATGTAGGTTTAGTTGGGTTTTCTTTCTAGCTTAATAAGGATGGAGGACTAGTGGCATTCTTAAGCACTTTATAACTAAATGTATAAAATAATAGATCAAAGGGTTAGGTATTAGTTGTGACCATGGAACTAATGTTCAAAGAATAAGGAAATGACATTAGTTGTGTAAGAGGAAAAGGTATTAAGAGACGAATTAAGTGTGTAGCTAGAACTCCTTAAGACAAAATGGAGGTAGATAAGAGGAAAAAATAGAACACTAACTTAAGGCTTGCTAGGACAATGCTAGTGATTCTAAGCTACCTACGTTCTTTTTGGCTGAAGCAGTTAATATCTGCATGCTTATGTGCTCAAAATAGAGTATTAGTAAACTAAGCTCTTACAGACCCATATGACTTTTTCTTAGTAGAAAACCAGCCTTGACTGCTCTGAACCTTTATTGAGGCCATTTAGGCTGGCTGTTATAATTCTTAATACCATAGATCACTTAGGAAAGTTTCATGGTAAGGCTGATGAAGGATTCTTTATTGGGTAATCAATTAATAGTAAAGCATTTAGAGTATTCAATAGTAGAACAAGGATAATTGAAGAAAACTTGCATGTCTAATTTAGTGAGAATACACCTAATATTGCAGGAAGTGGACCAAATTGCCTTTTTGATATTAATGCACTAACAAAGTCAATGAATTATAAGCCAGTTGTTGCAGGAAATCAGTCTAATGATAATGTAGGTACAAAAGCATGTGATAATGCAGGTAAAGCTAGAATAGAGACAGTACCTAGCAAAGATTACATTTGCTGCCATTGTGGGCTTGTCTGATCTACCAATTCTCTCAAACTTATTCAAAAAGTTCTTCCTGATGCTTAAATTCAAACCTATCAGGAGATTATGAAAAGAAGGTTACTAAGAACCAGGGAAAAAGAAGGCGGTTTTTGATTCAAATAATGATTCAGGAGAAAGAGCCCGCCCCCCCTCTCGCATAATGTTAAAACACTAACAAATGTTAATATACTAGTGATGGAAAACAAACACTAAACAATGTTATGTTGTTAGTTCAATCGGCTCCTCTCTCCCGTGTGGTATAGAAGTTAATGCTGTTGGTGCAAAAACAAGCATTGAACTTCCAGATGATCCAAATATGCCTGAATTGGAAGATATTGTTTATTCAGATGATGATGAAGATGTTGGTGCAAAGGCTGACATGAACAATTTGAATACATTTATGCTTGTCAGTCCTATTCTAACTACAAGAATACACAAAGATCATCCAGTTGAACAAATTATTAGAGGACTTGATAATATCAGCCTCAAACAAGAAGAAAGACAAAGAATTTGGAAGAACATGGTTTGTTTAGTTCAGTTCAGCAAAGAACAAACCATAAAGATTTTTAAAATTGCTTGTTTGCTTGCTTCTTATCACAAGTTGAACCTAAGAAGGTAACTCAAGCATTACAGGATCCAAGCTGGATAGAAGCTATGCAGGATGAGCTTCTATAATTCAAATTACAAAAGGTTTGGACCCTGATGGATTTACCAGATGGCAAAAGGCCAATAGGTACTAAATGGGTTTACAGTAACAAGAAGGATGAAAGAGGCATTGTAATAAGGAACAAAGCAAAGTTAGTTGCCTAGGGACATACATAAGAAGAAGGAATATACTATGATGAGGTTTTTGCTCCTGTTGCCAGAATTGAAGCAATTAGGCTATTCTTAGCCAATGCCTCATTTAAAGACTTTATGGTGTACCAGATGGATGTCAAGAGTGCTTTTCTTTATGGTAAGATTGAAGAGGAAGTTTATGTTTGTCAACCACCAGGTTTTGAAGATCCAGACTTTCCTGACAGAGTATACAAAGTAGAAAAGGCACTTTATGGACTACATCAAGCTCTCAGAGCTTGGTATGATACCTTGTCAACTTATTTGTTGGACAATGGGTTTTAAAAAGGAAAGATAGACAAGACTTTGTTTATAAAAAGGGACAAAGGTGATATTCTGTTAGTTCAAGTGTATGTAGA
>BQNB010051108.1:7695-41167 GCA_026074375.1 Tanacetum coccineum
ACATAACAAGCAGTACTAACTGCTTCAGCCTAAAAAGTGTTAGGTAAAAATGAATCTGCTAACATTGTTCTAGCAGCCTCAATAAGGGTCATATTCTTTCTCTCAGCAACTCTATTTTATTGTGGAGTTCTAGCATTACTGTATTCCCTTTTGATCCCTTTTGACCCACAGAAAATAATGTCCTTGTCTTGAATTTTGTACCATTATCACATCTAATAGTTTTAACCTTTTGATTTAATTAGTTCTCTATTTGTCTTATAAAGTCCTTAAGGATTCCACTAGTTTCATCCTTAGTTATTAAAAAGAACACCCAACTATACCTGCTAAAATCATCAGTGATAACCAGGCAATAAGTCTTATAGTTTATGCTCCTTACAGATGTGGGTCTAAATAGGTCCATATGCAAAAGCTGACTAATAGAGCTTACTACTTTGGCCTTACAGGAGGCATTGTGTTGCTTTCCTTTCTGACAAGCAACACAGGTGTGGTCATTTTGAAAAATCTTTGAAGGTAAACCTCTTACAAGGTTTCCCTTCACAAGTTTGTTTAAGTTTTTAAAGTTAACATGACCCAACCTCCTATGCCATTTGTTAGATTCATTAATTGTGGCCTTTGCAATCAAACAAGCTAAACCTCCAGAAGGAACAATGTTCTCTAGGTTGAAACTGTACATATTGTTTTGTCTAGGGACTCTAAGTAATACTTGATTTTCATCAGGTAACTTAAATTCAGGAGAAAACACAAGACATTCAGTGTCTGTGAAGAGAACCTTGTTCTTCTTGGAACACATCTATGACACAGAAAAGAGATTGAAATGTTGTAGTTCTTTCACAAAGCATACATCCTCAAAATCTAACCTTCCTGTTTTTATTTTACCTTTACCAGTTATGTAACCTTTACTACCTCCAAAAGCAACAGGGCCACCATTAAAGTCTTAATATTCAGCAAAGTAGGCCTTCTTTATAGTCATGTGCCTGGAACATCTACTATCAACAATCCCTTTGTTCTGTAAAGCTCTTTGTGGATAATCTTGCACATTAAATAAGAGAGATTAGATTCTCTTAGGGACCCAAGCCTAAAAAGGCTTGGGTCTGCCTAGTGGATCTTTAAACGTAAAATAATTTCTAGAATTTGATCCACCATTGTATTTGAAGACTTTGTTCCAGTAATGCCTTTTGGGTCTCTAATTACAACCTGTTGAGGGCTTAACAGCAGTTTCCCTTTTTCCCCTAACAGCACTAACTTCTTTTACCTCAGCAGTATTTACTTTTTGATTTGAAAATTTTGTTCTTGGTGCTGTTGTTCTATTAAATGGCCTTCTTATAGATGAAAGAGTTTTATGAAAACCAGTTTTTGGTCTAGCATTATTCCCAATAGGTTTAGCAGTATTAACTTTCTTAGCAGCATTAGTTGGTACTGCCTGACTGTTAAAATTATGCCTAGCAGTATTTACAATGTTAGTGCCGCTAGTTCTAGCAGTATTAACTTGAATTATGCCAGTTCTAGTTAGTACTGCTGCAGGAACAAATTGGTTTTGGTGATTCACTCTTTGCACATTGTTCCACACTGGCCTATTTTGCCTTTGACCAGTACCATTACTCATCCTTTTGTTCAGTTCAGCTTGTTTAGCCATTCTTTTCTCATGGAAATCACAATCTCTAATAAGATGGCTAAAACTACCACATACAAAACATGCCTTAAATCACTACAATCCTTTTTTTCAGGTTTAGGACTCTTACTACATGTGTTTTGTTGTTTAACAGTTTGCATAGGAGTTTTTACATGCTTAATAGTATTAGCAAAACTAGGTGTTTCCTGTTCTTTTGAGGGTAGAGACACATGTTCATCATCACTATCTGATTAATACTCCTCAATGATAGGAGCATCAGTCCAAACTTTAGGTTGACTTACTACTTTGGGTTCATTGACAACTGATTCAGGCATAGATTAATGTATTTCTTCACTAGAATTGGATTCACAAGAAGTAAAGTCACTGCTCCTAGCATCAGATTCACTAGGTTTAGATTGCTTTGGACCATATGTAAATTGTGAGTCATCCATTTCTTTATCAGGTCTAGAAGGGATGTAGATCCCTGCCATTAGAGGGGGAACTGCATGCATCCCCTATGCATATCTATCATTCACAAGACTATCTTCTATATCACTAGACCTACTGTGAAATAAACTTCCAAAAACTTCATTTTCATAATTTAAGACACCTTTATTCATTTGATCTCCATACCTAAGCCCAGCTTTGTCCCTAGTACTCATCTGACTATTTAGCAGAATATTAAGACTTTTAGAAGAGTTGTGCCATTTTCTACATTAGCTTTTAATTCTTCTTTTTCTTTTTTAGCTTTTACGAATAGTTTCTTATGGTATGTAAGTACATAAGTTTTATCATCTAAATTAATTTCCATAAACCTAATCTTTTCTTCATACCAAAGTTAAATTTGTTGATGAGCAACTAATTGTGCTTCTACTTTCTTTAAAACTTGAGTATATGCATGTATTTCTATACTTGCATCACCAAGTTGTTCCCTCTGTTCATCATATAATTTTTTAAGTTTAGCATAAGATTCTTTACACTCTTTTGAACAAGAAGTTACCTCTGTGTCTAAGCCTGAACTGCTGTAAGCTATCAAAGCATAGTTCTCTTGCTCATCTTCTGAGTGATTGGTCCAATCAACACTTTCTCCATCAAGAGTCACCAAAGCTTTAGGTTCCTCCTGTTTACCAGATCTCCTCCTATTGTCTTTATCTTTATTCCTAGTGTTCCAAGCATCTCTCCTCCTACTATCTTGATTCCCCTTGGATCTGCACTTTCTAGCAAAATGCCATATCTTATGACAATTATAGCACTCGACTTTAGTTTTGTCAAAACTAACCGGTTCCTTGGCATCAAATTGCAGCTTTCTACCTGTCTTTTTGTAGAACTTCTTCATTCTTATGAAAATCATGGCCACATGCCATTTCAAGTCCATTTCTTCTAAATCAAACTCATCAAGCTGTTCCAGATCCTCATGATCTAATTCTGGACAACTGAATTGATTAGCAAGGAAGGAATATGATGAAGGATGTTCACATTGTGAGTTATGACCAGAAGAATTAGAAATACCATAAGCAGTACTAACATCATTAGTACTGCTAGTATTCTCTGAAATAAATGCCACATTCTGTGTGCTGGAGGATGATGCAGTAGAGCCTTTAACATCAAACTCAAAGACTCTAAGATTATTATACAGATCATTAAAACTAAGACTGCCCACTCTTGGCTTGGTCTTCATGATTAAGGAAACTTGAGACCAGGCAGAAGGTAGAGACCTAAGGAACTTCTGATTTGCATCTTCAGTAGAGACGCTTGAACCATGAATCTCTAGTTGACTCAGAAGACTCTGAAACCTGTCATAGCCTTTATGTAGCCCTTCTGAGTTTGATACAGAGAAGCCTTCAAACTGTTTCTTTAGAATATACTTCTGCATCTTCTTTGATTCATCATTACCACCAAATCTAGATTTGATAGCTTCCCACATCTCTCTTGCATCAGTCATTTTATGAAATTTAGCAAGATGATCTTCTGGTAAAGCCATAAGCAAGGTGGTCCTTGCTTTTCTTTCTCTGACTAAAATTTCTTCTGCAGTCTTGGGAGGCAGAACCTTTATTACACCATTTGTATCTGTTGAGACACTCACAGGACCATTGCCTCTTTGAATGACTTCCCAAATAGGATAGTCTGTATGGGCCAAATAATGTTCCATTTTTATGGCCCATATGTCATATTCTCCCTTCTTAAGAATAGGGAGTTTGATGGTTGAGACGATGTGATGGGCTTGTTCTGTTGGTGTTTGTGTTTATGGTGGTGGTGGTGGTGGAATATCATCATCTGATCCAGCCATTGATAAGATTTGTAAGATAGAGGTTTACAACTGGTGGGTTTTAGTTCTTCTTACTCAGAGTTTCTCTACAAGCTCTGATACCACTTGTAGATCCCACTTGAATATAGATCTTTCTACCCTGTTAAGGGTTGTAGCCAATATGGATAAATCCACACAAACTACAGGAGAAACAATGACTATGAACATTATAAGTTATGCGGAAACTAACTTATAATGCTAAGAAGAAGAATGAATATTGATAACTAAACTTTTGTATTAATCTACTAAAACGATTACAGATTACTAACTATGAGATTACTTTTTGATGAGAGAGATATATTTTCTAATGTCGTAGGGTTCTTTTTATAGACCAAGGATAAACCCTAACAGACTTACAAAATGCGTAAAAGATAATGCATATCTTTTCCTATAATATCTTAAGCATATCTCTTAAATGGTACTAACTATTTTGTACTGACGGTACAAACTAATACTAACTAATACTAACAGTACAAACTATAAATGTCGGTACTAACTTTATAACTAACGGTACTAAGTTAGGAAAACTATAATTCCCAACAACAACAACAACAACAATAAAACAAGAGGCAGAACACTGGCCGGGCCGACACTGCAGGATCTGGTAAGAAGAAACCTTATGAGGGATCTAAACCTTTGTGTCCTAAACGCAACTATCACTACGATGGTCCATGTGCTCCCAAACGCCACAAGTGCAACAGAGTTGGCCATCTAGCCCGCGACTGTAGGAGTCCTGCAAATACTAATGCTAGTAAGAATCATAGGGGCACGGGGCAGGTCAGAAACCTACTTGCTATGAATGTGGAACCCAGGGACATTTCAAGAGGGATTGCCCAAAGCTAAAAAACAACAACTATGGTAACCAAGGTGGAAATGGCAATGCTCTAGCGAAAGTGTATGCGGTAGGCTGTGCAGGGACAAACCCAGACTCGAACGTCGTTACGGGTATGTTCCTTCTAAACAACCGCTACGCTTCTGTGTTATTTGATACTGGAGCCGATAGAAGCTTCGTGTCTACTGCATTTAGCTCCCAAATTGATATCACACCATCTACCTTAGATCATTATTATGATGTTGAACTAGCTTACGGGAGAATAATTGGGTTAAACGCTATCATTCGGCGTTGTACATTAAATTTCTTATATCACCCATTCAACATAGACTTAATGCCCGTAGAACTTGGTAGTATCGACGTCATAATCAGTATGGATTGGTTAGCAAAGTACCAAGCCGTCATTGTTTGTGCCAAGAAAATCATTCGTATTCCCTGGGGAAATGAAATGTTGATTGTTCTCGGTAACGGAAGCGACCGAGGAAACGAGACTCGTTTGAACATCATCTCGTGCACTAAAACACAGAAGTACATGCTAAAAGGATGTCCTATCTTTTTGGCACATGTTACTACAAAGGAGACTGGAGACAAGTCGGAGAAGAAGCGACTTGAGGACGTACCGATCATTCAAAATTTTCTTGAAGTATTTCCTAAAGACTTGTCGGGTCTCCCTCCGACTCGACAAGTGGAATTCCAAATTGATTTGATACCTGGTGCTGCACCTGTAGCATGGGCACCTTATCGATTAGCTCCATCCGAAATGAAGGAATTATTAGACCAACTCCAATAACTTTTTGACAAGGGTTTCATAAGACCCAGTTCCTTACCTTGGGGAGCTCCGGTCTTATTTGTCAAGAAGAAGGGTGGATCGTTTTGAATGTGCATCGACTACCGAGAGATGAACAACCTGACGGTAAAGAATCGTTATCCACTCCCAAGGATCGACGATTTATTTGATCAACTACAAGGATCCAGTGTTTATTCTAAGATATACTTGCGATCAGGTTATCACCATCTTCGAGTACGGGAATAAGATATTCCGAAGACAGCATTCAGAATTAGATATGGTCATTATGAGTTCCAAGTTATGCCATTTGGCTTGACGAATGCACCAGCAGTATTTATGGATCTCATGAACCGCGTGTGCACGCCATTTTTAGATAAATTTGTGATTGTCTTTATTGATGATATCCTTATCTACTCCAAGAACAAGAAGGAACACGAAGAACATCTTAAGGCAATTCTGGAATTGCTTAAGAAAGAGGAGTTGTACGCTAAATTCTCTAAATGCGAATTTTGGCTTCCCAAGGTACAATTTCTCGCCACGTGATTGATAGTCAAGGCATTCACGTGGATCCCGCCAAGATCGAATCCATTAAATATTGGGCATCTTCTTAAATGCCAACGGAGATTCGGACATTTTTAGGACTTGTTGGGTATTACCGACGATTCATCGAAGGATTTTCGAAGATCGCCAAGCCAATGACCAAGCTTACTCAGAAGAAGGTCAAGTTCGTTTGGGGCGACAAACAAGAAGCAACGTTTCAACTGTTGAAGCAGAAGTTGTGTAGTGCACCAATTCTGGCTTTACCTAAAGGAAGCAAAGATTTTATCGCATACTGCGATGCTTCAATCAAAGGTTTGGGCGCTGTGTTGATGCAAAGAGAGAAGGTGATTGCTTATGCATCACGCCAATTGAAAATTCATGAGAAGAATTATACGAATCATGCTATGGAACATGGAGCAGTAGTGTTCGCTCTCAAGATTTGGAGACACTATCTGTATGGGACCAAGTGTACGATGTTCACTGATCACAAGAGTTTACAATACATTATTGATCAAAAGGAGCGAAACATGAGGCAACGTCATTGGTTAGAGTTGCTCAGCGATTATGATTGTAAAATATGTTATCACCCGAGAAAAGCAAACATAGTGGCCGATGCCTTAAGCCGTAAAGAACGGAATAAGCCATTACGGGTTCGCGCCTTAGTCATGACTATTGGTTTGAATCTCCCTAAACAAATTTTGAATGCTCAAACTGAAGCACGGAAACCAAAGAACATCAAGAACAAAGATGTCGGAGGTATGTTGATTGAAAATTCAAAGGATCCAGAGAAACGTAGAACGGAAAAGTTGGAACCCCGCGCGGATGGAACTCAATGCTTAAATGGCAGGAGTTAGTTACCCTGTTATGGCGATTTGCGGACTGTGATCATGCACGAGTCCCACAAGTCAAAATACTCTATCCATCCGGGTTCTGACAAGATGTATCAGTATCAGACCAAGTAAGAATCTTTATTGTTGCCACAATCAGAATGCCCACATCGCCACCTATTTTAAGCAAAGAATGACATGGAGTTAAGGTCAATGAAGAACAACAAAGTGCCACTTGTATAGTAGGTGTGCAGGGGGAGACCTGATATACCACAATGTGAAGTGGGAAGTAACATACACCCCCAGTATTGGATAAATATAGGCGAGTCGGTAAGATAATCTTGGGTCATTACTACAAAGTATAACAGTCATAATCCAAGAAAACGGCTCATCAAGAGACTTTTTCGAAAAAAAGTTGTTATCATATGGGAGGTCAAGTGGTTCAATAAGGGTAATGTTTGGAGTAGGCATATTCAGTCAAGAAAAAACACAAACGGAGGTCCAAAAATCTACAGGAACACAAAAGGTATAATAATACCATTTTAAGGACCATCTTACAGTCCATTGCCACACCAAGCCATAAAGTTTGGCTGGTTAGTTACCTGAGATAAACATGCTAAAAAGAGTCAATAACAAAGGTAGAGGTGGAAATACAAGGTTTATGAAAAACAGTTTGAATAAACAGTCCCATAGTGTAATAGAATGTACGAGCACAATTATTATAGACAACAGTATTAACTAGAGTTCTTATTGTTAATCTAGCTCATTGCACACTAAACTGACTATCTAGTATATATAATAACCACTCCCAAGATTGCTGTGATCTATATAGTTATAAAGTAATAATGGGACCCCCAGTTATGGTAAATTTCCATACTACCTATGGCATATTCAAATAAAGAGCTTGTTGGTGTTACCTATTCCAGCTAACACAAACTGGATAACCGTCAATCCTGATAGATTATAATCCGCAATATACCGTCACTTGTGAGTGTCGCAAGTGATTCATGTTCTAATATTTGGGTCATTTTGGCATAGAGGGACCTTAAGATCACAAGCAAAAAAATATATAAAGCATACAGTATATAAAACTCTTGTATTTATAATTTATAGCATGTATCCCCCCTCGACGTGGGTATTATGTTAAAAATAAAAACATTTTCAAGAGATTTAAAAGTGAGGCTATGAACTCACTAAGGGTCCTTTGAAAAGTAATCACGATAGTATAAACGATAAATGAGTAAGTAAAAGAGTAAGTAAACAAGCATGTATCCCGCCTCGTGGGTTTATAAAACGACGAAAATCAGTAAAGACTAATTTATGACATCCACCTATAACAATATAGGTAAAATCTTGATCGTCAAGAGTAGTTGTCCGAATGGTACACAGGTTATCTACCTAGCTAAATTTGAAAAATTAATTTGAAATGTAAGACGGCTTCGATACTGCAACACTTAAACCGAGGTAAAATGGTTTAAGTCTTGAAATGTAATCTAGAACTTTGATACTTAGAGTTTTAATGATATGAATTGGAATTGATTTTGGAATTATGTATCAGAGTTTGGGCTATCATAATCCAGATGCCACGCATTATTGTTTGATGAGTCCATGGGGCCACTTTAAAATCGAAAAACCCAACAAGAGCACGTCAAAGGAACAAATATCAAAATGGAACCCCTCACAACAGTTCCACCTAGTATACGTGAAACAAAAAGAAATTTTATTAATTTATAACGAAAATATTATTGTAATATAGAATCAACCAAATAGCAGTATATACCTTAGATTTATAGACATTTTCACAACTGATGTTCCAGTTATTATATCATAAGCATAAAATCCATTCAATCCTTTTAACTTAAAAACTTGGTCAAAACATACCCATGAAGTTATAGATTATTAAATAAAATACAATGTTCAGCCCATGTACAAAATAATGATCCAAAATTTAACTGTGTAACACCCCCAAAATTGGTTACTGAAGCGAAAAATGGAACCGGGGGCATGTAACATTGAGATCAATATGCACAAGATTAATATAAGAATCACACAAAAGTCCGTTTCAACTGATACAGTTGGTGGATTTAAATAAGAGATAATATTACAAAAGATTATAAGCTTTACTTTTGTCTGATGTTTCATATGAACAAAAGATATTACAAAAGCTAACATAGATTTCCCAAAACATGATGCACATAAATCTTTAACAGTGCAATCCAAAACATAATCCAATGCATCCTTGGCATCTCGTGCCTAATGACCTCCTGAAAACATTGCTTAAAACGTCAACAAAATTGTTGGTGAATTCATAGGTTTATGTATTTAAATTATGCAGGACCGCAAGATTTTCCCGTGATGTTACAACAGATGCCAACAATCACAAAACCAGATTATTGTTGCACTAAGCTCATGACACCGAAGCTCAACCTATATTTGCTATTTTAGCAGTTATTTGCCCGTACAGATGTTGTAACCCGCAACATCCAAGTCCGACATGGTCAACGTTCGTTCCCAGTGATAGCTAATCACCCAAACGGGGAGGTTAATCCCAATAGATCTATTTATATCATTCGCGCTCACATAATGTAATTCACAACTACATCTATGCAATTAACAGTTCATGAATAATGGGCTCAGGAGGGTTATCGCAACTTAGGCAAACACATAATCAATATATTACTTTCAACACTTGCGTCCAATTTATAAAACAAGCATGTTTCCACCCCAAATAATATCAAATCAGTAAAACTGTAAAAGTGGGGCTATGAACTCACCTTGTATACAGGTAGTCCAAAATAATCTCAGATAAAACGTCACGCAAGACGATAAATGCAACCTATTTAAATTAAGGTCGTATAAGTACCGAGTACTTTAATTAATAACATTGAATATAATCTTATAGTTGTTACATCGTACTATCGTTCGGGCTATCATAATTAAAGAGGTCATGACATGACGTACGAGGAGTTAGGACACTTTAAATCGTAAATCCAACAACTCGTCGATACGCCATCCGAAGAGGCCTCATTATGAAACTCCCTAGTATTATAGCACTTTGATAACCACTCAATATTCTATATAGCATAATCACCGACTAATCGTTTTAGTAAAATAATATTTATAAAGTGAAAACGTTTATAAATACACTTTTCGTAAAAATGACCTAATTTGGTCGTTTTTTGTTTTAAGCCCGCGCTCTGCAACGCGTTTCTTACTCCACGGCTTCGTAGTAAGACGAGCGAAATCAAAATATACATTTCAAGTTTTTAAGATTCTGGCGATGAATAGTAAAAATTAACTGTTCATGACAGCTAATTAATCGTTTTAATTAGGCGTTTAAATTAGCGTAAACTTGTAATCGTAATAACCTTATTCTTTTAATCCCGATTCGTGATTCCTTCGAGTACGTTGTTGTTATTAAAAGAGTATTAATATTTTATAAAGATAATTCACTGATGATGAGTGATTTTTTACTGATCATAAAGTTTGAGAAAATTATACTTTTATATACTTATTATCGGAAATTGTCGTCATGTTACTCGTTAAGGTTCCGTTTTGAACGATTCTTGCGTGTACGACTCGTAATCAAAAGTTATATCAATTTTAGATGTTTGAAAACTCAAATTCTGTATGAATAGTAACTATTTTTTAAAAATAGTTTTATAAAAGTTTTATAGTCGTAAAACTCGTTTTTTAACGTATCTTTTCGTTATAATCGGTTTTCCAAGTTTCTATATCATTATGGAATCGTCATGAGGCATATTATTACTCTAAAAAAACATCATACCCGACTGTCCAAAAGTCGTATTTTGGACAGCCACCTTAACCCCCAAGTATTCATGTGTTTAACTTTATGAAAACCTTGTTTTTATGTATTTTTAACTTAGTAGTTTACTATAAAAACTCTTAAAAACACATTTGACACTTGTGGTACTTATAATAAGGTTCAATATCATCCCTAGTCCTTGTAAATTCATTGTAACAAGTTTAACCCTTTTACTTTCATTATTTTCATATGTGAAGTTTAAGAAACATTATAAAACCCTAATTTAACCTAAACATGTTTATACTTGATAAGTGTAAAATACACATATCTAATTATGCTTAAAAAAGGCCCAAATAATCCCAAAACAGATCAAAAATGGCAAAAATGTGCTTGTATCTGAGTTTATTGTGTGCAGGTATGGATATGTCAAATATCACAAGAAATCAGTCAAAAACGAACACGAGAACGGATGAGTGATCAAGAAGCTAAAGAACTCAAAACCGAAGCCAGAGAAATCATGCCTCAGCCTTCTTCAGTCAACTGCAGTTAAACCACAGTCAACCAGAGCCAACTCTATTATTTTTATAAACACAAGGGCTTAATATGCAATTTCCCCAAAGTTGTTTAAAAGCTTGATATTGTCTTGCCAAACACAAGGACCGGTTGTGTAATTCTCTCAAAGTTGCAAAAAGGGCGCGGGTCAATGACCCGGGTCAAATCTACCCGTGGACTCCTCTCAACCAATCACACGTCAACCCCCAACCCGATTACCCAATTAAAACCCAACCCTAACCCGACCAAACCCACAACCAACCCGGTGACACATATAACACAATAACATTTACTGTTACCTCATTTTACCCCAAATGAAATCAAACTCTCTCACTCAAACTCTCTCACCCACACACGAACACCCCGCATCCACATGAACCCTAGTTTACTAACCCTTCACCCACACCCTAATTAACCATGGGGTTAACAACCCCCTCACAATCCTTAACCCATCCATCCTTTTCAATTAACCCCATCCCCAATCCACCGTGGCGAAAAGAAGGATTCTCATTGGTGGATATGACGTGGGAGTGAGTGCATATTCCCTCACTCACTCACATAACTAACACACCCAAGCCACATCATCAATCCGGGTTATTACACAATCCAATCTAACGGCTTTCAAGGAGAGATAAGAGATTGGAAGGCTGAGATGAAAGAGAAAAGAAGGATCGAGAAGAAGGTTAGCTCAAGGTTTTGGGTATAAAACCCCCTCATACCAGCACACGAAGAATGTAATTTTTTAGTATTTTGTTTAGTTTTATTTTTTTAATATTGTCGATTCAGTTTGAGTAGTTGTTTTTATTTGTAATTTCAGTTTCATGTTATTCATTTCAATTTGTAAGAACTTATTTCAGTTTTAATAAAAAGTGTTATTTAATATTAAGTTGTTTCCTCATTTAAATTCTGTCAAAAGTGTTTGTGTTTGTTGTTATTTGATCAAGGCTTGTTACCAACATGGAATTGGATGGCTGCTATGGTAACAAGGGGTTTAGAGCTATTGGATAGCATTAGGACTAGTTTAGGTTGTTGTTGGTTCGAATTGAGCTTATTTGAGTTAAGCTATAAGCTCATTTAGCTTATTATTTCATCCTGTTTCTTCTAAGGTGAATCCAAGGTTACACCTTATCTATTTTTACATTTTTACTTTTTCTTTTTCTAAAATAAGCTGTTAAAATTCAGTAGATAAATAAGTTTTTTGGATTTGCTTAGTTTGAATAAAGCGCAAGTTATTAAGTAGTTAAATTCTGTCAAGTTCCTTTATTTTTGGCTTTGGTTCATGAAGTATAAAGGGAACTAGAGTTTATAAGCTGATAAGCTCTTAGCAGCTTATTTAAATAAGCTTGAGGTTAAGTTTTTATAAAAGTTGTCTTAAAAAAATTAGATGATAAGCTGTTTTATTTTTAAAATGTATGCTGGATGTTGGCTGTTAGGTGCTTCAGGGACTAATCTTGCTTGTTTTTAAGTTTTTGTTAGTTTAAATATTACATAGTTAGTCCTTGTTAATTGATCAGTTAGTCCTTCGTTAGTAGCATAGTAAGTCCCTTGTTAGTTAATAGTTAGTCTAAAGTTAGTCCTATTAAAGGACTATTTCTGCCATGCATTCAAAACTTGTGTATTTGATAAAACTTTAATGTTTCTTCCCCCACCGCCTAACACTTGTTTTCACTTTTGTCATTTTTAGCCCATGTGTTTGGGAAATTTTTTAGTTAAGTTTTATAAAAGAGTTTTTATTAATTAAATAATTAGGTTTTCAAATTTAATTAGTTAAATTAGTTTTTTTATTATAGTATAAAAGTAGGGCTTTTTTATAAAATCAAATTTCTGCACTTTTTCGGCTTAAAAAAAGTATTTTTGTAGAATTTTTTAGTTTAAAGGTTTTATATTTTTAAAAATTATTTTCATTAAAATATATTTTTTAACTCATTAAAAATCCAAAAAGTTTTTATTAAAAAATATTTTTAATTTTCCTAAAATTTTCTTTAGCATTAATTTAGGTTTACGGAATCTAATTTACCTATGTAGGTTTAAATTGCATTTGTTTACTTAAATGTCGCATTTTATTTACTTTCGTAATTAGTTTAATTTGTTAATTAGTTGTTTAATTGAGCCTTTAATTTTAGTAGTATAATTAAATCAAAAATAAAATATCTCTTCTCTTATTTAAATCAGGATCTAAACTTAAACAGTTTTCCAGTGCAACGAGTCGTTGGGGAAACGACCCGGTGATCATACACTTGCCCGGGGGGGGGGGGGTTCGTTTATTATACTATTCTATAAAATATTATATATATTTTTGAGAGTGAATTTTATCAAGGGTAACTTGGTAACTTTCTTAATTACTCTCGGGATTATATTATTTTATAGGTACGTAAAACTACTATCAATACTTAATCCATAAGTTAACATACTTTTATATTTACTTTTCCATGAGTTTTTATAACTTTAGGAACATGAAATAAGTGTATAAAGTGATAAACCCAAATAAAAACAGCATTTACATATTCAAAATCATTAGTGGTGATTATGGCGATATTTTAACATGTAATTCATAAATATCTAAGAAATAAAAGTATAAAGGATTTAAAAACCTAGTAAGGATGTAAGAGATGTAAATAAGTTCTAAAACCCCGTTTTAGTATTCATAAAAACAAACTCTAACTTTATAAAACCCTAATTAGTTTACCAAAACCCTAATCTTTCCTTTTTCTCTTATTACATTGCTAAATGATGAACCAAAAGCTTGCTAACACCTTAAATACCTTAATATGTTTGTGTAGAGGGTTGTATAATCTTAGAAAATCAAGTTTATGGTATTTTGTTTGGGGGCCTTAATGTTGCCGTGGGTTTTGAGGTAGAAAGAGAGAAAGGAAATTGAAATTTTGTTAAGTATAAATGAGTAATGAGAAACTTACTCATGCATGCAACCTATTTATCGTATAAATATCTTGCCTAACTTACCATGGTTACTTTCTAACCCTAGGTTAAGTTAACATGACTAGTTGGTAAAATGTGTAAGAGTTACCTTTATTAAATATCTAGATATTTATGCTAAGTGATGACTCTTGGTCCAATCCTCCTTAATTTTCGACCATAATAAGGTATATAAGATTAATTTGATTATATTTGAGTATTGGGTATAAATCAGGGTATTTGTTTAGGCGTAGTTAGGTTTTTTAGGGAAAAACTTCCGGGTATGGCCTAAACTATTTTATTATGAAACTAAGCAATTTACGTAGCCGATAAAATTAGATGAACAACGTTTATTAATTATACTCATAATAATAATATAAACACTTGCTTGATGCAAACATTTAATCTGTTTTAAAAAATGCCCGTTTACTATTGTATGAATCATTTTCTTTACGCATTTAACTCAACTATAACGGTTTAAGAACAAACGCGTAAAACCCTAAAGTTAAATTAATGAATTTCATAAATGCATACAATGACCTAAAAATAACGAGTGGTACTAGTCTCCCCCGTTTAAGCTGAGCCTTGTCCTCACAGGCTTAAGACCGCAGCACTTGACACGGCCCGTCTTGTGAGAACAAATGTTTGGTATTTCTTCTGGAATTGATCTTCGCGTGTCCCATGTAAACTCTGGACCTCTCTTGGATTCCATCACAGAACCTTGGGGGGGGACTAATGGAATACGGCTTCGCTTCAACCGTTTTAACATCACGATCCGTGATCTCCTATAGGTTCTCGACTAACTGTAGCTTGTCATCAAAAGAAAGTTCCATCCACGGAACGGCCTAAGGGTTCGTTCGTCGGCATACACTTCTTTAAGTTGGAACAACATAAATGTATTATGAAACTCTGCTCTGCTCCTCAGAAGCCTCGAGCTTGTATGCAACGTCGCCAGACCCTTTTTTATTACCTTGAAAGGTCCAACAAACTCTGGGATTTAATTTCCCCATTTCCAAAACGTAACACTCTTTTTCCAAGGCGAAACCTGGAGCATCACTTTATCTCCAGACCTCAAACTCCATCGCTTACGCTTTAAATCAGCGTAGCTCTTTTGCCTACACAAGGCGCTTGTGCATCCTTTGTTTAACTTGAATGATCTGTCTCAGTCCGGTTTCTTGAACGATCACTGGGCCGGTGATTGAACTTGGCTCCAACCTCCACCCAACAAACAGCGAACGACATTTTTCTACCGTAAAGTGCTTCAAAGGTGCAGCCTTAATGCTAGCATGTAACTGTTATTGTTAAAACTCGACCAATGCAAAATGTTTTAACCATACACATTGCCAAGTCGATCACACAAGCCTCTAAGCAATATCTTCGAGATTTGAATGGTTCTCTCAGCTTTGTCCGTCAGTTTGCGGATGAGATGCCGTACTCATATCTAAACTTGTACCCAAGAGCCTTCTAAGTGACCTCCAAAATTCGATGCAAACCTAGGGTCAACGATCATAAATAATCGAGACCGTATTCCATGCCCTTGTTACTAACTCCTTCAGGTATAATCTCGGCTAGCTTCTCAGAGGGTCATTTTCTTTCATGGTATAAAAGATTGCTGATTTGGTAAGAACGGTCACAATTACCCAAATTGTGTCATAACCCTTGTGAAGACTTAGAAGCTTTGGTGACAAAATCCATCGTGATTTTGTCCCCACTTCCATTGAGTATCGCGGTTGTAACCAACAAACCCCGATTGTCTCTGATAGTTTAGCCTTGACCTTGTCACAGTCAAGCACTTGCTAACCATAGGTGGCGATATCCAGCTTTTTCAATATTGGGCCCACCAATAGAGCTTCTTTACGTCTTGGTACATTTTCTCGAACCTGGATGATTGAATACTTCGATTTGTGGACTCCCGTGTCATGGATCACAAGTCCGCAAATCGTCATAACAAGTAGCCAACTCCTGCCATCAAGCATAAGGGTTCCATCCGTACAGGTTCCAACTTTTCGGTTCTAATTGCTCTGGAATATTGAGGCATTTTCAATCACATACCTCCACATCCTCATTCTTGATGTTTTCCCCTGGTTTTTTGCGTGCTTCAGTCTGAGCATTCAAGATTTGCTTAGGAAGATCAAGCCAATAGTCATGACTAATGCTCGAACCTTAACAGTGGTCCCGTTCTTTCTGCTCAATCGAGCATCAGCAACACATTCGCCCTTCCTGGGTAAACGAATAGCGCAATCGTAATCACTAAGTAACTCTAACCATCGGCGTTGTCGCATGTTCAATGCCCTGCTGAAGATAATATATATATAGTAATATGCGTAAAACTCTATGAAATCAGTGTACAGCGTACACTTAGTAACCTTACAGATAGTGCCTCCAAATGTTTTAGAGTGAACTCTACGGCTCCAAGTTCCATATCATGAGTAGTATAGTTTTTTCACATGGATTCTGTAACTGGCGAGATCATTAAGAATCACCTTTTCTCACCTTTGCATCAACACAAGCGCCCAATACCCTTCTTCGAAGCATCGTATATACGATAAAATCTTCACTTCCTTCGCAGTTAAGGCCAGAATTGGTGCACTACACAACTTCTGCTATCAATAACTAGAACGCTTAGCTCTTGGTTGTCACCCCACTCAAACTTGACTCTTCGTTTGAGTGAGCTTGTCATTGGTTGTTGGCGATCCTGTAAACCCTTCAATGAATCGCCGATAATACCCAGCAAGACTAAATAACAGACGAATCTCCGTTGGTGTTCTTAGGAATTGCCCAATCTTTAAACGGTTTCGATATTAGGCTTGGAAAAAAATCCACGGGAATGCTTATTATCCATCACGTGACCGAGGAACTGTACCTTGGGACAAGCCAAATTCACATTTGGAAAATTTTGCATACAACTCCTCGTTCTACAACCACTCCAATATTATCTTCAAATGCTACTCTGCGTACTCTTGCTTGCTCTTGGAAATAGATCAAAAATATCGTCAAAAGACAATTACGAATTTGTCCAGGATAGGTTGCACAACTCGGTTCATGAGGTCCATAAACACAGCAGGTGCGTTGGTCAAACCAAACGGCATGACTTGGAATTCATAATGTCCATATCGAGTTCTGAAGGCAGTCTTCGAGACGTCTTCTTCTCGAACCTTCAATTGGTGATAGCCTGACCTTAGGTCGATTTTTGAGTAAACACTCGACCCTTGAAGTTGGTCAAATAAGTCATCAATTCTTGGTAGCGGATAACGGTTCTTCACCGTTAGTTTGTTTAACTCCCGATAATCTATGCACATCCGTAACGATCCATCTTTCTTCTTGACGAATAGAACTGGAGCCCCCATGTGACGAACTAGGCTTATAAAGCCTTTGGTCGGAAAGCTCTGTAGTTGAATCCGCCAATTCTTTTCATTTCCTGATGGGGCCAATCGATAGAGGTCCCGTCTACAGGTGCTACACCGGGTACTAGTTCGATGTGAAATGCCACTTGTCTGGTAGGAGGAAGGCCTGGCAAAGTCTCGAGAAATCACTTCGGGGAAATTATTGACGATCAAACATCGTGCAGTTGGCTTCTTCTTCGTCTTGGTCTCCAGCCTCCTTGAGTGGTAAATATGTCCAAAAAGAGGTGACCCATCCTTGAAGCAATACTACGGCCTTGTGCACGAGATGATGTTTTTAAATCGAGTCCCGCGTTTAGTTTCTACTTCCGTCTCATAAACAAATTAGATTTCGCTTCCCAAAGGGAATAACGAACATTTTCCTTTCCTAGCACAGTCCAATACGGCTTTGGTTTTTTTCGTCACCAGTCCAAGCCAATTAAGCGGACGTCACAAGTAACCATTTCCAACAGGCATTAGGTCGACGTGAAACGGATGGTCAAAAAAATTTAACGTGCCAATCCCAGTAATAAACGTAATTACCCATATTACCTCTACCATCAGCTAATTCAACGTTATAACCATGATCTTATGTATAGGGGCTAGATAATCAAAGTACTAAATGAGTAAGACACGAAACTTCGATCCTGCACCAGTACAATACAATGGAAGCACAAACGTTGTTTAGGAGAAACGTACCCGTCACAAAGTTGTTGTCTGGGTTTTGTCCTGCAACTCCCACTGCATAAGCCCTGGCTACACCGTTACCATTTCCCTGATTCTTGTTCTTCCACTGGGGGTAGTTGCTCCTGTAGTGGCCTGGAGCCCCACACTCAAAGCAAACGATGGCATTGGTATTTGCCCCTTGGGCTCTTTGGTTGTTGTTGTTACGGTTGTTGTTGTTATTGTTGTTCGGATTGTTGTTTGTTTGCAGTCGCAGCCGACTCTACAGTCCCTTGGCCCCAGGTGGCCAGCTCTTGCAGTTATCATGGTGGTGTACAAGGACATATGGTTTGAAAGTTACACTTGGGACATCGAGGTTTAGCCCCCTATCATAACGGTCTCCTGTCACCCATTCCTGCAGCATAGCCCCTGCCTGTGTTTCTCCTTTTGTTTGGTTGTTGGTTTTAAGTTATATCGAGGAGCGTCTTCAAACTTCCACTTGTTTTCACTGTTCTCCTCTCAGCCAAAGTGTTAAATCCTCTCCCTATCCATAAGTCAGTTTCCCATCTCAAATCCCGCCTGCATGTCTTTGGCTTCGATGCCACAACACTTGAAAATAAATTGAGCGAAGCATCCCACCGACATAGCTTTTCAATTTTGTTCTGTCTCTTTCATTGGAACATCCCTGTACACTACAGGGCAAATGCTAGCCTCCTGAAATACTTGGTTTAGGCTAACCAACATCGGTGCCTTGTACTTTTAGGTTCCACAACTCTACCTCAATCTTCTTGATTTCATTCCTCGGACAATATTTAGTTGTCATCTTCTTCTTCAAGTCAGACCACGTCATTGCATATGCCACCTCATTAGTCACTGTCCTAGCATGTGAGTTCCACCATGTTAGAGCAGTTCCCATAAGAGTACAAGTGGCAAACTTCACTTGATTTTCCACAGTGCAGTTACTTATGCGAAACACAGTTTCCATCCTCTCAAACCACTAGGTCAAGTCAACCACTCCTTCTGTACCCTTGAAGAATAAGGGTTGACATTTCATGAAGTCTTGATATGTGCACTCCCGAACAGTGCGTTCATTCCTTTCTTGCACCATTCCCGAAGGTATGGGCTATTATCGCCATTTCCGGGTAGTGCACGTGCTGGCCAAACACAGCAGTGACACCCTCGTCGATCATGGCCTGCAGTTGGGCATTGGTGACCGAAGTGGTGGTAGTAGGGTCTGTGACCGGTGGGGGAGTTGTGGTGACTGGTGGGGGAGTCGCGGTGACTGGCCTTGACCTCGTAGTTCTTGTGGGCCTTCCTCTTGGTTGCATTTTCTTAAATCACCAGAACACATAACACCATTAGATTTCAAAAATCTTAACCATAAAACCGATGTATACATAATGAATTAAAACCGAATCACAACCTCATGGTGAAATACAAACATATTGAAAATTAACAAATCGACATTAATTCACAATAATTTCGATTTCCTATAAAACATAATTCCAACCTTTTCAGATATAACTTGGAAAATAATAACATATTGGGTTTTTTATATACAAAACGATCACAACACTTAGGTTACAAGACAAAATAACCTAAAGCCATACTAGCCGAGATATACTCGTAATACTTAGTAGGCTGTACAAAGTAGCCGATACATGAACAAAAGATCTAAACAGAGTAGCAAAAAAATCTATACAGAGTAGCTAGACAAAACAAAAGATCTATACAAAGTAGCTACAACCATAACACCGTCTAAGAACTGCTACCGGCCTCCTCTGGTAGCTCTGGCTCTGCAGGATCCTTAGCAGGTCCCTACTGTCTCTGTAGCTCGGTCATCTAAGCCTTGAGGCTCTTTACTATCTTTAGGGTCTCTGCTAACTGCCTCTGCCTCCGATAGTCTGCTTTCAGCAGCTCTGAAATCACTGTCTGTCTCCTCTGGTCTGCTGCCCGCAACTCACTGATCTCAGACTGCTGAGCCATGACCGTAGTCCGTAGTGACATGCCCTCAGAATGTACCTGGTCGCAGGTATCCATCGACCGTGCCCAAGCGGCACGCGATAATCTGGCCTCCTCCTCTATCAAAAGGGCAGTGCGTCTGTGGAAGGGCCTATCACTGTCCAACCTGTTGACTCGGGCTCTAAGTAGAGCTCGGTCATACCGTGCATCATCTAGCTGAGAATATATGATCTCATCCTCTTGGTCAACAGTAGAAGACAACTCAATAACTCTCTGGTTGACCCCCTCTAGGGTGGTCGGTGCTATCTCCTGGATGGCTCCAACAAGATCATCCCATGTATCCCTAATACCATAGCCTAACTCTCTAGACATCTGGCGTCCTGGAGCGGCCTCTAACATATCAGTAAATCCGTAAAGGTCTGCCCACCTGTGGTTAGGTCCAAACTCCGAGCAGCACCAGGCTGCCGATCGCTCACCCGACCTCGGCATCGAGGACCAGGAGTAGTAGACACAATCCAGCCTCTTACACAAAGCGGTAACCACAACCGGGTACTCCAGTCTCATGAACAGTAGTGCGCGCTCTGTCTAATCCCAGCAGCTCAGGACCCCCAGAGATCCCCAACATATGTAGGGCTAATGGTGATGGTGGTGGTATAGGGAATGGTAGGAGAGGGATCTGTTGAAGGGAAGTGGTGATGAGATATAGAGAGAGATGTGGATAGGTGGTGTGTAGGTAAGGCTTAAACAATCGCTCTCAAAATCTCTCAGCAACTTCTCGGAGAGGAAAGGTGGCGGCGCCTGGTTCGTATGGACATCCTAAGCCGCGACGCGATAAGCAATGTATGTCCCTGGTCAACTAAATAAGCAACACTGCAGGGCTCGGCAAGAGCAAGCTTCTTCATCATCATCTCCTGTCCGCTAGGACAGTCGGCTGTCCTCCTCAGGATCCTCTCGTCACCGCCTCTAGGTCCTCCTCAGGGTCGGACTCTGGTATATACCCTGGTGACTGATGAGTAGGTGAGTCAGCAGCAGGCAGTGGCTGCTCCTCAGCCGGGAATACCTCATCGTCCACCGGTAAGAACTTCGGGTAAACAGGCTCTGGAACAAAAGGTATGTAAATCGGTGAAGGTGGTGCCTGCTCTGGCTCCTCAGGGCCAGGCACATAATCTGGTGATGGTGGTCCCTCAAAAATAGGTACCTCGACTCCTGGTGACCCCATGTATAAATCGTCCTCAGATGCTGATGTGTATGTAACAGCAGAGTGCTCAGAATCTGACATAATAGTATCTGAAATCAAAATTTAGCTTATATAAGTATATTAATATAAGACCATCATCCTTATATACGTAATATATTATAAACACGTATATCAATTATGCATGTATATAGCTAGTTATAATAACTTTATCTAATTTAATATTATTATATTTATAATAAATAAAATAAAATATAAGAAAATAAAATTGGATTTATATTTTATTTAGTTATAAGATATTTTAATAATATATATACTATTTAACCCAAACTTTCCAAACTCTTAAACATACTACACCTCTCTACCACCAATAAAACAATTAACGAACCTGGTATACAAACCTAAACACAAGCCAATCCTACTCACACCTACATAAAACTCAAACATACTCACACCCAACTCCAATAATTACATACACTACCACATCATAATCCACACAACACAAAACAACTAACAAACCAAACAATCCTAAAAAAAATCCAGACTACAACCAACACCCAACAAACCAACAAACAAAACAAAGCCAACCCTGCCATTCTATAAACTAAACACATACCAACACACCCTCAAAACACTACAAAAAAAACCGATAACACGACACCACACTACACAAACACAAGCTAAATTCCCAACAACCTATACACAAAAAACCGAAACACTCTAACAAGAAAAACACCACACACAACACTACAACCAACAGCCAACTTCCAAAAACTTCACCACCACCAACCCACAACACCCACAAAAACGACCAACAACCTCTCACCATTCCACAACAAAACACAACAACTCCAAACACCACATACACCGCCACACACATCCAACCTAAATCATCAAACACAATAAACACACCTCACGCACCAGCCCACAATAAAAAGTACCCAACAACACACACTACCCCATCATAACTCTTTGCACCACTAACACACACACACACACCAACGCCTAAACCAAAACCAAACACCACACACCAACCACAAACACAAAAACACCAAAAAAACACAAACAAACCATCCAACCCAACCTATCCCCCCCATCACTACACAAAAATCTTACAACAAAACCATCACGGCTACTCACCCCAACTCACACAACACCCACACTCACCTCAAACGAACACCAAAATCACAGCCCAACTAAAGATCATCTACACCGACAGCCACACAACATACTACACCATAAAACCACCAAACCACCAACAAAACCACAACACACTCCAATCCCACACCAGCACCCATCACACCAAAACAAACAACCTCTCCCCCAAACTAACAGCACAACAAAACCCGACCAACAACAACTTATACCCACTAACACCATTCCAACACAACCCCCAAAACATTCATAATATCAAAATACCAAATCATATCACACTATAACAACACAGCGTCGCACAGCTTCAATACCCGATACTTACAACCCGAAACAAAAACTCTCCCCCTAATACAAAATCTAACCTAAACACAACACAAAAACACATTAAACCAATCTACGTAAGACGTTAAAACAATCAACCCACACAGCAACCGAAAATCCACTGTCAAACAGTAGTCGAAAAAACAAGCGCCACCATACAAGCACACACACACAAGCAAACACAATACAAAGCTTGTACCACACAAAAGCTCACAGCAAAGACTGGAAGTCCAACGCGCGACGCAGAACAGGCTATAGCGATAAGAAATAACAAAAATTAACACACAACGCACAACATCCAACAACAACACAAACTGCCAATGAATTATTTGAGTGGGTAACAAACGCCACCGACGAGCCACCCCACTCTACCTGATCACGGGGGAACGATATACCAAAACAACCTAAATAACAACCCTCACAACGAGACACGACAACACACCTGCTGTTCATGACTCCACGCATAGATCACCAGCATGAACTCGGGAGCCACACCATACCGCATCTTCTAAACACCATCAGTCTCGCAACTTATAAGCACGCAACATCCTTAATTACATCCAAACAAACAGTGCCTGAAACACGCAGAGAAAGTCTCCTAATAACATACGAGCGGCGAACTCAAAAAAATCCACTATCCTACACACAATATTAGAAGACAACACTGAACCAGCTACAACAAAGCAGAACGACACCAACCCTTATAATAACTACTAAATAACTACCACCACATAACCAAATCCATACATGCCACAAATAACAAACCCACTAATCTTGACACACTACACCACTAGCGGAAACCAAACCCACAAACACCCACACCGACAACTCGATCCCCATACACACCTCACAACACAACATCCACTACCAAAATTCACAAAAAAAACACACAAAAACACAACACAGACAAAACAACTTCATCAACACCCACCAAAAAAGCTAAACTACACAACCAACTAAAACCCGAAACCAACTCTCATTCTTAAAAAAACCTCATCCACTCCACAAAACGACCACACTAAAACCTCATCACCCAACACACACAACCACAACAACTCACCCCAACACAACACACCCAATAAAAGACTTAGAAGTGTGATCAGTTCCCATCCTGTCTGACTTGAAAGAAGAAGATGACAACTAATATTCGCCGAGGAATGAAAATCACGACCGATTTGAGGTAGAGTTTGTGGAAACCTAAAAGATACAGGCACCGATGTGGTAGCCTACAACCAACGATTTCAGGAGCTAGCATTGCTGAGTGACAGGATGTTCCCTGAAGAGACTGACAAAATTGAAAGATATGTCGGTGGGATGCCCGACTCAATTATTCAATGTAGTGCATCGAAGCAAGACCATGCTGAGCTATTGAGAGTGGAAACAGACTTGATGATAGTGAGGAATTAACCCTTTGGCTGAGAGGCCAGACAGAAAACGAAGAGGAAGTATGAAACGCCCTCGATATAACTAAAAACCAACAACTCCAACAAAAGGCAGAACACAGGCAAGGGCCTATTGCGGCGGGAACGGTGACAGGAGACCATATGAGGGGGCTAAACCTCGATGTCCCAAGTGTAACTTCAACCATAATGGTCCTTGTACACCACCATGCACTAACTGCAAGAAGCCTGGCCACCTGGCCAAGGACTGTAGGAGTCGGCCTGCGACTGCAAACAACAACAACCGCAACAACAATAACAACAACAACCGTAACAACAACAACCAAAGAGCCCAAGGGGCAAATACCAATGCCATCGTTTGCTTTGAGTGTGGGGCTCCAGGCCACTACAGGAGCAACTGCCCCCAGTGGAAGAACAAGAATCAGGGAAATGGTAACGGTGTAGCCAGGGCTTATGCAGTGGGAGTTGCAGGGCAAAACCCAGACAACAACGTTGTGACGGGTACGTTCTTCCTAAACAAACGTTGGCCCTTCCATTTTATTTTGAATTCTGGTGCATAGATAGAAGTTTCGTGTCTACTCAATTTAGTACTGGGATTAATATAGCCCCTACTACCAATAGATCATGGTTATAACGTTGAAATTTAGCTGATGGACTAGAGTAATATGGGAAAATACGTATTACTTGGTTGCACTGTTAAATTTTTGAACCATCCTTCACTCGACCTAATGCCTGTTGAAATGGTACTTTGACGTCATAATTGGCATGGACTGGTTAACGAAAAACCAAGCCGTTATTGACTGTGCTAAGAAAATCGTTCGTATTCCCTTTGGGAGCGAAATCTTAATTTTTCATGGAGACGGAAGTAGAAATAAACGCGGGACTCGATTAAACATCATCTCGTGCACCAAGGCCCAGAAGTATCTGCTTCAAGGATGTCACCTCTTTTTGGCACATATTACCATCAAGGAGGCTGGAGACAAGACGAAGAAGAAGCAACTGCAAGATGTACTGATCGTCAAAAATTTTCCCGAAGTATTTCCCGAGGACTTGCCGGCCCTTCACTTCCCAGACAATGGAATTTCACATCGATCTAGTACCCGGTGTAGCACCTGTAGCACGGGCACCTTATCGATTGGCCCCATCAGAAATGAAAGAATTGGCGGATCAACTACAAGAGCTTTCCGACAAAGGCTTTATAAGACCTAGTTCGTCACCATGGGGAGCTCCAGTTCTATTCGTCAAGAAGAAAGATGGATCGTTACGGATGTGCATAGATTATCGGGAGTTAAACAAACTAACGGTGAAGAACCGTTATCACCCACCCATACCCCCCCCCTAATAATTACCAAGAATCGATGACCTTATTTGACCCACTTCAAGGTCGAGTGTTTTACTCATAAATCGACCTAAGGTCAGGCTATCACCAATTGATGTTCGAGAAGACGACGTCCTCGAAGACTGCCTTCAGAACTTCATATGGAACATTATGAATTCCAAGTCCATGCCGTTGTTTTGACCAACGCACCTGCTGTGTTTATGGACCTCATGAACCGAGTGTGCAAACCTTATCTGGACAAATTCGTAATTGTCTTTATTGACGATATTTTGATCTATTCCAAGAGCAAGCAAGAGCACGAAGAGCATCTGAAGATAATATTGGAGTTGTTGAAGAAAGAGGAGTTGTATGCAAAATTTTCCAAATGTGAATTTTGGATTCCCAAAGTACAGTTCCTCGGTCACGTGATTGATAATAAAGGCATTCATGTGGATCCAGCCAAGATCGAATCCGTTAAAGATTGGGCATCTCCTAAGACACCAACGGAGATTCGTCAGTTTTTAGGTCTTGCTGGGTATTATCGGCGATTCATTGAAGGGTTTTCAAAGATCGCCAAACCAATGACCAAGCTCACTCAAAAGAAGGTCAAGTTTGAGTGGGGTGACAAACAAGAAGCAGCGTTCCAGTTATTGAAGCAGAAGTTGTGTAGTGCACCAATTCTGGCTTTACCCGAAGGAAGTGAAGATTTTATCGTATACTGCGATGCTTCGAAGAAGGGTTTGGGCGCTGTGTTGATGCAAAGGGAAAAGGTGATTTCTTATGCATCACGCCAGTTAAAGATCCATGAGAAAAACTATACTACTCATGATCTGGAACTTGGAGCAGTAGTGTTCGCTCTAAAAATTTGGAGGCACTATCTGTATGGTACCAAGTGTACGCTGTTCACTGATCATAAGAGTTTACAGCATATTCTTAATCAGAAGGAATTGAACATGCGACAACGCCGATGGTTAGAGTTACTTAGTGATTACGATTGCGATATTCGTTATCACCCAGGGAAGGCGAATGTCGTTGCTGATGCTTTGAGCAGGAAAGAACGGGAACCACCGTTAAGAGTTCGAGCTTTAGTCATGACTATTGGCTTGGATCTTCCTAAGCAAATCTTGAATGCTCAGACTGAAGCACGGAAACCAGAAAACATCAAGAATGAGGATGTTGGAGGTATGCTGATTGAAAATGCTAAATATCCAGAGGCAATTAGAACGGAAAAGTTGGAACCTCGTACGGATGGAACCCTATGCCTAAATGGCAGGAGTTGGTTACCTTGTTATGGCGATTTGCGGACTGTGATCATGCACGAGTCCCACAAATCGAAGTATTCTATCCATCCAGGTTCCGAGAAAATGTACCAAGACGTAAAGAAGCTATATTGGTGGCCCAATATGAAAGCTGATATCGCCACCTATGTTAGCAAGTGCTTGACCTGTGCTAAGGTCAAGGGGCCTAAACATCATAGACAATCGGGTTTTGTTGAGTCTACAACCCAGATACCTAATGGAAGTGGGACAATATCACGATGGATTTTGTCACAAAGCTTCCTAAGTCATCACAAGGGTATGACACCATTTGGGTAATTGTTGACCGTCTTACAAAATCAGCAATCTTTATACCCATGAAAGAAACTGACCCTCTGGAGAAGCTAGCGAGATTGTACCTGAAGGAAGTAGTAACAAGGCATGGAATACCGGTCTCGATTATTTGTGATCGTGACCCTAGGTTTTTGCATCGAATTTCTGGAGGTCACTTCAAAGGCTTTGGGTACAAGTTTTATATGAGCACGGCATATCATCCGCAAACTGACGGACAAAGCGAGAGAACCATTCAAACTCTCGAAGATATGCTTAGAGCTTGTGTGATCGACTTTGGAAATGGTTGGGTTAAACATTTGCCATTGGTCGAGTTTTCATACAATAACAGTTATCATGCTAGCATTAAGGCTGCACCCTTTGAGGCACTTTACGGTAGAAAATGTCGTTCGCCTGTTTGTTGGGCTGAGGTTGGAGAAGTTCAACTCACCGGCCCAGAGATCGTTCAAGAGACGACAGAGAAGATCATTCAAGTTAAACAAAGGATGCAAGCCGCTCGTGATAGGCAAAAGAGCTACGCTGATTTAAAGCGTAAGCCGATGGAGTTTGAGGTTGGAGATAAAGTGATGCTCAAGGTTTCGCCTTGGAAAGGAGTTGTACGTTTTGGCAAACGAGGGAAATTAAATCCCAGGTTTGTTGGACCTTTCAAGGTAATAAAAAGGGTTGGAGACGTTGCATACAAGCTCGAGCTTCCTGAGGAGTTGAGCAGAGTTCATAATACATTTCATGTGTCCAACTTAAAGAAGTGTCATGCCGACGAACCCTTAGCCGTTCCGTTGGATGGACTTCATTTTGATGACAAGCTACAGTTTGTCGAGGAACCTATAGAGATCACGGATCGTGAAGTTAAACGGTTGAAGCGAAGCCGTATTCCATTAGTCAAGGTTCGATGGAACTCCAAGAGAGGTCCAGAGTTTACATGGGAACGCGAAGATCAATTCCAGAAGAAATACCCACATTTGTTCTCAAAGACCGGGCCGTCGTCATCAGTGGCTGCGCTCTCTTAAGCCTTGAGGACAAGGCTCAGCGGCGGGAGACTATAACACCTCGTGTTTTAGGTCATTGTATGACATTAGAAATTCATAATTTATTTTTAGGGTTTTACGCGTTTGCTCTTAAACCGTAAACGTTAAGTTAAATCAGTAAACGAGAAATGAACATACAAGTAAACGGCATTAAACGATTAAATGTTTGCATCAAGCAAAGTGTTTATATGATTATTATGAGGAAAGATAATAACTTTTGTTCATCCTCTATTTTTTATCGGCTACGTAAAATGCTTACGTTTCATAATAAAATACGTTTAGGCATACCCGGAAGTTCTAAAACCTAACTACGCCTAAACAAATACCCACGATTATACCCAATACTCAAAATAATCAAATATTACATCTTATATACATATATATGCCGAAATTAGATGGATTGGACCAAGAGTCATCACTTAGCAATAATATCTAGATATTTCAATAAAGTAACTCTTACACCTTTTACCAACTAGTCATGTTAACTTAACCTAGGGTTAGAAAGTAACCATGGTTAAGTTAGCAAGATATTTATACTATAAATAGGCTTGCATGCATGAGTAAGTTTCATACTCTTTTATACTTAACAAAATTTCAATTTCTTTCTCTCTTTTCTACCTCAAAACCCACGGCAACATTAAGCCCCCAAACAAAATCCATAACTTGATTTTCTAAGATTATACAACCCTATACACAACATACTTAAGGTATTCTAAGGTGTTTGCAAGCTTTGGTTCATCATTTGCAAGTAATAAGAAGAAAAAGGAAAGATTAGGGTTTTGGAAACCTAATCTAGGGTTATAAGCTTGGAAGCTTTGTTTTTGAATCTAAACACGGGTTTAGAACTTATTTCACATCTCTTACATCATTACTAAGGTTTTCTTAAATCCTTTATACTTTTATTTCTTATGATTTTATGTATTACATGTTAAATATAGCCATAATCACCACTAATGACTTTTGAATATGTAAAATGAGTTTTTATTTGGGTTTATCAATTTATACACTTATTCTCATGTCCTAATGTTATAAATATCATGGAAAAGTAAATATAAAAGTATGTTAACTTATGGATTAAGTATTGATAGTAGTTTTACGTACCTATAAAATAATATAATCCCGAGAGTAATTAAGAAAGTTACCAAGTTACCCTTGATAAAATTCACTCTCAAAAATATATAATATAATATAGAATACGTATAATAAACCGGGCAAGTATGATCACCCGGGTCGTTTCCCCAACGACTCGTGCAATGGAAACCTCGTTTAAGTTTGGATCCTGATTTGAATAAGAGAAGAGATATTTTTGATTTAATTATACTACTAAAATTAAAGGCACAATTAAACAACTAATTAACAAATTAAACTAATTACGAAAGTAAATAAAATGCGACATTTAAGAAAACAATTGCAATTTAAAACTAAAATATGTAAATTAGATTCCTAAACCTAAATTAATGCTAAAGAAAATTTTAGGAAAATTAAAAATATTTTTTAAAAGCTTTTTGGATTTTTTTATGAATTTAAAAACTATTTAATGAAAATTAATTTTTAAAAATATAAAACTTAAACTAAAAATTCTATAAAAATACTTTTTATAAGCAGAAAAAGTGCAGAAATTTGATTTTATAAAAAGCCCTAATTTTATACTATTTATAAAAAACTAATTTAACTAATTAAATTTGAAAACCTAATTATTTAATTAATAAAAACTCTTTTATAAAACTCAAACTAAAAATTTCCCAAACACATGGGCTAAAAACAAACACATGGGTTGAAAATGACTTAATAGAAAGATAAGGGTAGGCGGGTGAATATTAAAGTTTATATAAAAAACACAAAGTTTGACCTAATGACAGAAATAGTCCCTGGACTTGGGACTAACTAGAATTAACTATTAACTAACAAAGGACTAACTATGAAAAATTAAAAGGACTAACTTGTAACTTATTTAAACTAACAGAAACTATGAAATATGCAAGACAGGCCCCTGAAGCAACTAACAACCAACAACCAGCATCCTTTCTTAAAATAAAACAGCTTATTAACAGAATTTAAAAAGCTCAAACTACTTTAAACTCAACTTTTACTTAATTAAAAATAAGCTAAATAAGCTTATCAGCTAAAAAGCTCTAGCAGCTAGGAATTCTATCTCTTTAACTTCATGAACTAAGCAAGATAAAAGCACTTGACAGAATTTTAACTACTCAATGAAATAAGCTTATTCAAATAAGCAAATCCTACAGCTGATTTAACTTACCCCTAAACAGATTATTAAAATAGCAAATCCAACAGCTTATTTAGGAAAAAGAGAAAGGACAAATATAAAACTTAAATGGTGTGTACCTTAGTGTTCCCAGCAATAACAGCAATAAGCTGTGTGGGCTTATGGCTTAATTCACATAAGCCATTAATCAATATCAAACACCTAATCTACCTATAAGCTGACCCTCAGCCCTAAACCCCTTGATAACCTAGCAGCCATCCATTTCCAATAGGGTATCAAGTCTTGATCGTAAACACAAACACAAACTTTTTAACAGAATTAAAATGAAACACAATTTATTATGAAATTATACTTTTATTTAAATCTGAAATAAAGATTACAATACGAAATGAAATTACATTAAATTGAAATAAAAACTACTAACAACTTGAATTAAACTTACAAAAAAATAAACTAAAAATTTAACCACTAAATTAATTACTCTCTTAAGCTTATGAAGATAGGGGTATTTATACCCGAAGTTCCATCTTCTCGATCCTTCTTCTTGCTTCAATCTTGGCCCTCCAATCTCTTCTCTCTCCTTGAAACTCAATCGTAAGCCGTTAGATTAGATTGTGTATCAACCCGGATCGATGATGTGGACAGTGTGTTAGTTTGGTGAGAGTAAGCAATCATAAACGTCACATCAACCAATCGCTTTCTTTCATTTTGCCAGGGTGGATTGGGATTGGGGTTAATTGAAAGGGATGGATGGGTTAAGGAGTGTGAGGGGGTTGTTAACCCCATGGTTAATTAGGGTGGAGGTGAGGGGATTATTAACTAGGGTTTAGGTGTTCTTGAAGTGTTCTTGTGTGTGTGAGTGAGGGTAAATCATATTTGGGGGTAAATAGGTGTACAGTAATTGTTATCGAGTTATAAGAGTAGCCGGGTTGGGGTGGGTTAGGTCGGGTTAGGGTTGGGTTTTAATTGGGTAATCGGGTTGGGGCTAAGCTCGTGATTGGCTAAAAAGGTGGGTCACGGGTAGTTTGACCCAGCTCATTTGACCCGCGCTTTTTCATCTATGAGGCAATTGCATCTTTGGCCCTTGTGTTTGGCTAGCACGATTTCAAGTTAATAAACAACTTTCACTAATTGCAAAAATAGTCCTTGAGTTATTAAAACAATGGAGCTGGGTTTGGTTGACTGTGGTTTAGCTGCAGTTGACTGAAGAAGGCTGAGGTATGATTTCTCTGGCTTCGGCTTTGAGTTCTTTAGCTTCTTGATCACTCATCCGTTCTCGTGTTCGTTTTTGACTGATTTCTTGCAATATTTGACTTATCCATACCTGCACACATAAAACTCAGATACAAGCACATTTTTGCCATTTTTGATCCGTTTTGGGTTTATTTGGGCCTTTTTAAGCGCTTTCATAAGAGAACTCGGTTACTCTGGTAATGTGAAGTCACTCTCTAAAATCAAGGTTGACACTCTACCTCAACATTGGAGAACATTTGGAACCATCATCAACAAATGTCTCAGTGGTAAAGTAACTAGACTCGATCTACTTCGTCTTTCTCGAGTTTAAATCCTTTGGGGTATGTATCACCAGAAGTATGTTGACTATGTCTACCTTCTATGGGAAGACTTAGTTTATCAAATCGAGAACAAGGTGTCAAAGAAGAACAAAGACATTTACTAACCAAGATTCACCAAAGTCATCATCAATCACTTCATGTCACAAGACCAATCAATTCTAAGAAGAAACAAGGTGGACTGGCTCATGTCTAAAGACGATCCTGTTCTTACCACAATGAGATTCATTCCTCAACATAAAGTTGTTCAAAAGTATGGTGTCATACTTCATGATTATCTAACCAATCAAGCAATGAAGGAGTCAGAAGCGTACAATACTTACTATGACCTTGCTACTAGAAAGGTGGCTCTAAAACCAAAGTATGTACGTCAATCTACCAGGAAAAAGACTGATCAAGCTCCTCAAGATGCTCCTGGTAAAAGACTCAAAGCTACAACTAAAGTAGCTAAATCACGAAAGAAGAAGCAACATGCTCGAGGACTGGAGACTCTATCAGAAATAGTACTGTCTGAAGCTGAACAAATGAAAATTGCCATCGAAAGAAGTAAGACACAACTTCATAGTTCTTACGCCAGTGGTTCAGGTGCAGATGAAGGAACTAGTGTTTCACCAGGGGTTCCTGATGTATCTACAGATGGATCTGAAGATGAACAGATTTCTTAGAAGTCTAGTGACGAGGACGATGATGAGGAAGTAAGCATAAGTAAAGACGATGAGGACGATGCTGATGATCAAGATGATGATGATCAAGAATATGATGGTCAAGATGATGAAGGTCAAGATGATGTTAATGAGCAGACTGAATCAGACAATGATGGTGATGACTTTGTTCATTCCAAGTTCTCCACTCATGATCAAGAAGAAAGACAAGATGAAGAAGATAAACAAGAAGAGGGTTCAGATTTGAGGGTTCAAACACCTTCTCATTAAGAATCCACTGATGATGAAGAAAGTGATGAAGAAACTCAAGGTGCGAATGTTGAGGGAGAATAGATAGATGAAGAAGAGACAAATAAAGAGGAAGAAGTGAATGAACTATACAAGGATGTGAACGTCAATCCGAAGGGAAGAGATACTGAAATGACTGATGCTCCACAGACTAATGTTCAAGGTACTCAAGTTATAGAAGATACTCATGCGATAATAATAGCTGCCACTCCTGAAGTTTAACATCAAAGTTCTTCTGTATCATCAAGCTTCATTTCCAACATGCTCAACCCTAATCCAGATACAGGCACTGACTCCATTCTTAATCTGAACACTAAGTCAACTACTCTTGTAGATGTTCCCGTCACTTCTAATGCTGAAATGCCTCCTTCATCTGCTACAACACCTCCTCCTCCACCTATTCCTCCTATTCAACCTTTGCAACAAACACCAGTTCCCACACCAACAATTGTTCCAAGTACCTCCCTATAAGATCTTCCAAACTTTAGTTCCTTATTTAAGTTTGAAGATAGAGTAAAAGCTTTAGAATACGACTTCTTAGAATTCAAGCAAACAAACCTATTTGCT
>BQNB010051109.1:0-37205 GCA_026074375.1 Tanacetum coccineum
TAACACTTAATCATTCAACTATTGACGTAGCATTACATGCAATACGCCATTCCTTTCCATTATCACTAAATGTGAACAAATGGAATACACATAATCAAACACAAACATACTCAAAATGAGATGCCCATACACTTCAAAATGATATCATGCACATACTTAACTCACTTAGCACACATAAAATCACATAGCACAACACTTAAACACATAAAATGAACTCTGAACCATTTCTAAAGGTATAAACTAACATGCTCAAATCACGGTTGTCACATTACCTTTGTCCTCAAGGGTGAATTGGTAATTTATCATCGTATTATATATTTTATATTTTACGTGTGTTAAAATTGACGAATCAACGAGCATGTTCTCACCCTAAAGGTTATAAGGTAAATATAAAACAAGTAAAACGTAAGGCTATGAACTCACCTTGATGTTGCAGAACAATTAGCAGAAATGCAAATAATAAGCACAACACAAACGGAAAACGAAACGGCTCGACCAAAAAGATGCAATTTAACTTAACGGCTAAGACCCACTAGATTAGGATGATGAATTTGGGTTATCCGATGGATGAGTACATCAACGCGACACGTTGATAAAGGAGTTGGATTTCAAGTTTTAAGAGTTTGGTGGTTGGTTAAATAAAATAAACCGAAAGGTAAAAGCAAAGTATGTAATATATTTCGTATATATTATATATGAAAGACAAGAAATATATATAATACGTGGCAGGTATTATATATAAGAAAAAGGAAGACGAGAAGGATAAATATTCAAAGTATATAATATTTCGCAAGTATTTTATAAGAAACGTGAGAAAATAATTGTAACAATATAATTCGACACGTGTTTGATAATCACCAAATAAATTAATAAGGAGTTCTTGCATAAAAGTAAACACACGTTTTAAAGTTACGAATTAGATAAATGACGTTTTTACAAAAGTTATTGTTTTGTTTATTAGTCGAGAATTATAAAATAATATTTTATAATTTAGTATTTCGTTACGCGTTTTAACTAAACTAGTTGTCTCGTTTGTGAAAGTATAGTTTTTGTTTGTTTGTCGGGTTATTGTGTAATTCCAATTTAATACTCTTAAAAACTATATCTCGTTCTTTTATCGGTTTTCTAAAATAATAGAAATTTTAGTGAAAATACTAAGTATAGAAATTTTTAGAAATTTCGACATGACCTATTCGTTTATACAACGTTTCCCATTTTTACAAAACTCAACGCTTTCCACTTTAATCAAATCCATGTTGCAAAATACGCGCTAGTTGCAATATATATCTAAACAAAATCAATAAGTAACAAAATAAATAAAACCAAACACACCCTATGTGGGTTGCTGTCCCAAACGCACCCTTTGGGGCTTTTTCAAAACCTAACGCACCCTAGTGGTTGCAGCTGTTAAACCAAACACACCCTTATCGCTGTAAAACAGCTAACCAAACGCCCCTTATAGGCTAAAAACACATATCCAAACACCCTTTTGGGCTCTGTTAAACGCAAATCCAAATGCTCCTGTTGGGCTAAAAAATCAGCAAACAAACACCCAGTTGGGGCTGCAAAACACAGAAATAAACACCCCTATACGGGCGTGTATATCAGCCGAAACAATAGAACCAAAACCAACTAAATAAATCAAAAAAAATGAGACAAGTTAAAACAAACACAACCACACAAAATTAGTTATTAGTTTTTTTTACAAACTATAAAACCTTCTAAACTCGGAGATATGTGGTGAAGTGGTGGTGGTTTTCGTGGAGTGGCAGCCGAGGTGGTGGCGGCTGAGACAGAAGGAGGTGGTGATGACGTTGGTGGTGGCGTCATTGGGGTAGTGATGATGTTGCTGTGAGGGTGGTGTTCGATGGAGGTGGGGCAGCGGCGATGGGGTTGCGGTGGTGAGGAGGATGTGAAGGTGGGGCAGCGACGATGAAGATGGTGGTGATGTGGTGTCGGTTGATGATGGAGGTGACGAGGTGGTCACGGTGGTGAGGGTGATGTTTTAGGTGGATCGGAGGTGGGTTGGTGATGGAGGGGGTGATGATGTCAGCGGCGACGGCCGGAATCTGGCCAGAAAATGGGTGACGGCGTCAAAAAATAAATAAGGAGGGGAGTGTGTGTGTTACTTAACGGGTGATTCAAAACACGAAACTTGCGCCATTGCGTTCCAAATTATTTTTCCCACAAAAATGAGTATTTACATGACTATCATTTCAAAAAAAGTTTTATAAAGTTATTTAAAATGTTTTGTTAATTATTGGGTATCACGGTTAAGCTTTGTTCGAAAAAAATAAATTTTAACTTGAATATTTGCGTTTTAAGACAAACGTTTTTGAATAAAATGATCAATAATTTATTAAATATTTTTATTTAATAAAAGTGATAATTAAATATAATTTAATTATTTTCGTGTCGGTACGTGTTGTGTGCAGTTTTTCATAATTTTGTGAGATACCTCCTCGTTTGTAAGTCAAATGAGTTTGAAAAATAGATTTGTAAATGAAAGAAAAATACTAAATACGATTTATTATTTAAATACGTTTCGAAAAATTACCGGTTACGTGGTAATTTTTTGTGTGACGGTAAAAGGTCAAAAAGTTAAAAGTCAGGTCGGACCCAAAAAGTCAAAGGGTAAAATCGTCATTTAAAGTTCTGAAAATTGCCAGTTGTTACATAAAACTCTATCGTAAAATCTCAGGGTTCAAGTAGGTGATAATATGAACAGAATTGAGTCTTGGAGAAAAGTAATCAATGAGAACAAATAAATTATCGTCATGGAAGGTAAAAACACTTTCGGTGGGAGGTAGATTGACTTTATTGAAATCAGTTTTATGCGCTCTTCCTACGTATTACATGTCAATATATAAAGCTCCTCATGCGGTAATTTATTCTCTTGAAGCTTTACGTAACAAGTTTTTTATAGGGGCAGAGATTGATGAACGAAAAATGACTTGGATTAGTTGGAAGAAAGTTTTGGCTCACAAGCAAGATAGTGGTTTAGGGGTTAATAGTATTTATGCTTTGAATCATGCTTTGTTATTCGAATAGATATGGAGATTTCAAAGCTACCCAAATGCGTTGTGGGTACAAGTAGTTAAAGCGGTCCATGGTAAAGATGGTAAGTTATCTTCCGACTTTCGACAATCTTATCCAAACACGGTATGGATCCAAATTGTTAAAGCTATTTCTAATCTGAAGGAAAAAGGAGTCGACTTGCTCTCTCTTTGTAAGAAAAAACTTAGAGATGGTTGTGATACTTAATTCTGGATCAAAAATTGGATAGGGGATCAACCGCTTAAATTTAGGTTTCCTAGATTATTCGCTTTGGAAACCAATAATCTGATTAGTGTGGCCGAGAGAAAAAGGCAAGGAATTGGTTTAGCTTCCTTTCGTCGTCATCCAGGAGGAAGTGTTGAAAGTACACAATGGGAGGAAATGCTGGAATTACTCAATACGGTTAATTTATCTTCAATGACGGATAGATGGGCTTGGATGTTGCATGGTATGGGTTCGTTTACAGTGTCCTCCGCTCGAGTTTTTATTGACAACAAATATTTGATCACGGGTGGAGAGCCTACAAGTTGGTGTAATCTTATCCCCATAAAGATTAATGTTATGGCTTGGAGGCTATCGTTAGACAAGCTTCCAACTCGTTTGAATCTTGATGCTCGCGGTATAGATGTGCCTACGGTGTTATGTCCTATTTGTGGGGAGCATTCCGAACACGGATCTAACCTACGACTCTCTGATAGAGATCGAAAGCAACAAGATGATTTTGATTCTTGTTTTTTAACAGTTTTGGGAATGGAAACAGAATATCCTTTTGGTCCTCCTCGAAAAACACTTCCTTTTTTGAACCCATTTTTAAAGATATAGACTACAAAGTAGAAATAAGAAATTTTAATTTGAGAGTTCAAAGAGTTTTAAGTCATCTTTTCTTTTCATGTTCTTTTGTTTCCCAGGTTTACGTCTTGATTGCTCGATGGTGGGATCTGGATGTTCCGAGATTAAATCCGTATATTCAATGGTCGGATTGGTTTTTCAATATCCGGATGAAGAGGATGCAAAAACAAAATTTTCAAGCCTTATTCTACTCCTTATGGTGGCATGTGTGGGCTCATAGAAATGATTGCGTTTTTGGAGTAGTGAGTCCTAGAAAAAATATGTTCTTTGATAACTTCGTGACGAAGTCTTTTATTTGGATTAATAGTAGATGCAGATCTACAAACTTTAATTGGGTAGGTTGGCTTCAAAACGCAAATCTTCTTACTTCTATGTTGTAATTTTGTTTTGTTCTAGCTACTTGCTAGCTTAATAAAATTTCGCCGTTAAAAAAAGTAAAACTCTATTGTAAAAGGCCCGTTTAAGAAATTTCCTCATAAAAATATACGTGTGGAATATTTAAAGAATAAAAGTTTTAAACTTAGTGATACATCTTCTATCCTTATTGTTAAAGTACATGGTACCCCATTGTTAGAGTCATAGAGCTACTGAGTCAAAGACACAAAGTTGGCAACATTGAACCTTATTATCTTGCAAAAGCTAATATTTTCAAACTTTATTATTTTTTATAACATTTTGTATGTGAACTGAGAGTATTTTTGGCATTGTGTTATGAATCGGCTTCCTTTGTTAACTTTTGTTATTAGTAGTTTAAAATTGCTTTTAATTTTATACATACTGAATAAAACAAGGTTATCGTACCTTGTGTGTTGTCACTGAAAATTTGCATAGTCGTCAAAGATTTTCATATTCGGTCAAGTTTGAAAATGCAAATTGGTCCCTGAAATAAAGAACTTATTTGTGACTCATGTTCATCTCGGTAATGTTGTGCTTGGCAGTGTTGGTTACGATAAGGTACATGTGACACGATCAGTGGAGCCATAGAGTAGCTTGTGTGAGTTGTGTTGAGGCGACGGTGAAGAAATTTTAAACGAAAGATGATAGGAGCATACGTAGATACAATCATTGGGATTAGAATGATTGTCTCTTACAAACGCCTGTTAAATGCTAATTGAAACTAGCCATTCATATATACAAAAAGTTATGCATATGATTTACTAAAGAGTAATTTGTTAGACGCTTTTTGGTCATTTACGTGATAACAACATTATATTCTCAATCAGTTAATCTTTTATTCTTTGGATACGTTGTAAAATTTTTGTTTTTTTCATGAAAATTGTGCAACAAAAATCATATTTGCGATTTGTGTAGTGATTTTTTTTGAAATCTTTTATATAACAAAATGTTACATCATTTCGGAGTTATTTTGTCAAAACAAATGTTATTGAAAAAAATTGGACCAATCAAGTTGCAGAATTTTAACTCGTGGCAAAATCGAGCAATGTGATTAGTTAATAAAAAGACAAAATTAGCTTTCAATTAGTCAACTATGATAAATTTCGTTCAGTAAAAAAATCACTATAAAAATAAAACTAACGAGGCATTCAGACCCGTGCGTTGCACACGGGTTGTATTTAATTGTTGATTGCGTAAGGTTTATGTGCATTCGGTAGGTGTAAGCGTGTTGGTGCATGTAATTGAAACGTGACGCGTAATGTTTAGGTAGTTAAAGGAAGCTTAAACACATAGGGCTCTTTCGAAACAAGTTTAAAAAACATGAATGCGTTTTATCAATGTAATTGAAAATCTGTTAGTTAAAACGCCATGTTGTGAGCTCATTGTTAAAACACCATTTGTTCAATCAACAAAGTCATAAATGTATATGAGCTCATTGTTTTACATGGTGCAAGCAGCAGACATCTATTTAGATGATGGCAAAATAGGCGGAGGGGTGAGTTGATAAAAGGACAATGAAACAAACCTGAAGTCTTGTCTTGACAACCCACAAATTTGTGGTGACTGCAGTGGCAATGTGAAGGTATGCATTATATACCTGAGACACATAAGAACATTTTAAAGAACAACAAATATAATAGTAATAAAGTTACCTGCATCAAACGTAATAGAGATGTCACTGATTCAAAGAGCTGCCTGGAATTCGCCAAAATGTATATAGGAAAATAAATCACCCAGCATAACAATACAAATATGATCTTTATAATTCACAGTCTTCGAAGAACCGGGCTTCTTCCTTTATATTTACTCTACAAAAAAGTGGGCTTCCTTTTTATTTACTCTCCATGTTGATTGTTTATACTGTTCTAAACAAAAAAAGTTCCAGCGTATTTATTCAGACAACATTTAAAAGTTGTACAAATAACATTCAAAAGATCATAATTTAGTCCAAAAATCCATATTTTTGCACCAATTTATGCTGTAATAACAGCACTTAAAAGCTGTAAAAAATAGCATACGAATGCTGTAGAAAACAATATATAAAGCACCATATTATTTATGTCCAAACAGCCATATTTCTACTGTCCAAACTGCCCAATATCTGTCGTAGACATGGTAAAAACAGCTGTAAGAACAACATTCAGAAGCTGTAAAAAAAACAGTACACAAAAGTTTTAAAAAAAGCACACAAAAGCTTGATATTTCAGCTGTCCAAACAGCCATGTTTGTGGGATACTCCTACTTTCCCAACAGCCCAAATTCTGCTGTAAAAACAGCCTCTTTGTGACTGTCAATTCACCGATCAAGTTCACCATGATCACGAGAATAGGTGCGGATCAAAATGGAAATTATTAAGCAGTGTATTCAGGTTGACATCACCGGGAAATTTTTAGTTATATTAGATAAGTGTCGAATATACAATCCATTTTAACTTGGTTAGTACTAATCTGTTATGTTTCTACCCATTTAATCCATTATTGATTAAAAGGGTTGGAATTACCACATCTTCTCGTACAATTATTATGCAGCATGCAAATGAGAAACAAACTTGGGCCTGCAGAAACAAATATTCCTTTGCATCTTCCCTTTTTGGCAAATTCTTTATCTATCTGCGGGTTTCTTGAATCGTGTGCATATGAAAATGTTGTTTCAACGATGCAATCAGCTGCGTTTCTGAATGCAATCCCAAACGCATTTCCTTGAACCGCTCCTAGCTTTGCCAATGATCAAACGTCGCACGTTTCAACAATCTGCTCAGGAAACAGTAGCTATGTAGTCAAATCAGACCCACAAAAATATTCAGATAGTGTAGTAGTATAAAAAAGTTAAAATAAAAAGCAAACCCGACGGGAATAAGTAAACAATTTTTAATAGTAAAAATGTTATTAATTCTCTTTTACGTATGTATGTGATAGATGCATATACCAGCTCGACCTATAATACATGCACAATTTCATCTCGACTAAATCAAGTTACTAACGAAATGGACCAATATGAGTTGAACAGACCTAGTGAAGCCTAAAACGTAAATAAACATAGAGACCTGCATTAACATATACTCATATCTAAATGGCCCTATCCCACCTAAGCAACCATTTGCATTAATAAGCTAGATAAATTCTCAACATAATTGAACATTACAACCCAATTTACTGTAATCGACCTAATGATCCTAATTAAACCAAATAGATTTAAAGGAACCCAAAGATCCTGCACTTCTTGAAGACGTTAAATGAAAGAAGAAAAAAAATGAATGTAATCCAACATATGTCAACCTATCTGAATAGTCGTACACCCACAAACCAATATACAACATAAACATGAGATACAACTTTCAAACGTATAGACAATTGTGTGGTGCTTCTGAAATGAAGACAATCTTTGTAATCAGATAAACGCGCAAGGGTGATTCATTTTACTTACTATCAGTAAACTACCGCTATTATCTATACACAATGTTTAACATTTTAAACTCTTAACCTAATCGCGCATGCAATAAATTCAACTTTCTTCTTATATGAATGTTACCAAAAGAATCCTTTTTTCTAACTAATAAGCTACACTAAAACCCTTTAATAAGCAATTCTTTCTATGTACAATTGTTGTTGAACGGCTTAGTATATAGGGACAATAATTACTCACCAAGATCAAAACCACCTTGCCGTCTTTCTGGAATCCATATAATCAGTCACTGCAAATTTGCACCACATAGAAATCTTAACTAAATACCTCAATTTCAGAAGTAGAATAGATGCTTGTATATTATTTTAGACGACTTTGAAATCTTGGGTTTTTCAAATCGATTCTTTTGAATCCTTAGTTCAAAAAAACAAAATCATATGTTTATATTGTTTAACTTTTACATACTTGTTGGCTTGTTTCGGGAGTATAAATACATTAAACACATTCTCGTTCTAGGGCGCAACTCCGAAATCACCATTTCCTCCTCATGTCAAGCCACATACTGAAAGATCATGAAAGCATATTTTAATCATTTAATCAAAATACTTAACACAAAACAATCTTCACAAACCATTAACCAAATAATTACCACCAAAAACCATCTCAAAATTCCTATGAAAAAAATACGAATATACCACAAAAATTAACGTAACCGTTAGTTTATAAAAAGATTCAAACAAAAGCCTGCTTCTTTATTTGGGCAGGGTATGGTTTTTGAGAAATGAGGAGAGTTGATGTGTAAAACTGAATTTGTTATAATAAATGGATCGATTGGATTACCTTTTGATATCTATCTTCTTGAACCTTTAGACTTCCGATTCATTAATAGGGTTGTGGGGTTGGAACTCTTGATAAACATCCCTGCACATTTAATGAAAGTACTAGATAAGTTAAGAAGTCGAAAGTTTGCGAGCACTAATAAAGATTTTAAGAACTTATTCTTTAAGTATAATAGATTACCTATCAAGACCAAAATACTTCCTATTTATCTTCAAACCATATTTATTCAATTTAACATAATGGACCTGACAGAAATGAAGACTTATGGCACGTTTCAATTTTCATTCTTGCCGCTCTATACGCCTAATTGTGTCAGTGTATAGTAAATGAGACGTATTTAATACACACATATTTACCCTTACACTTTATCATCTTTATTTAATTATCACAACCATCAACCACTTTATCTTTAATAAATCAATCATCATCTCCTATAATTATTCTTCTTTAGTACTTCAACAATAAACAAAACAATACATTTGTTTTACTAAAAAACACATTCGGATAAATATTAAAAGAACCAAAAAGTTTGTTTTTTATTTGGAGAAAACTACAATTTTGGTCCACTATCTTTACCGGGTATAACACTTTTGGTCCATTTTTTTAAAAATTTGCGGGTTTAAGCCAAAACCCGAGTATCCATTTCACATTTGAGCCAAATCAGATTTAACGAAATTGTCTGATTTGGCTCAAATGTGAAATGGATACTCGGGTTTTGGCTTAAACCCGCAAATTTTTTAAAAAATGGACCAAAAGTGTTATACCCGGTAAAGATAGTGGACCAAAATTGTAGTTTCCTCATTTATTTGTCTACTTTGCAGGTACTTTGCATGGAAATTAAATGAGGCTCGTTTCAATTTTTATTCTCGCCTTCTTATGCGCCCGATTGTGTTAGTGTATTAAATAAATAAGTCATATTTAATACACATATATTTTACCCTTACACTGTATCCTCTTCATTCAGTTATCCCAACCACCAACAACTTCATTTTTAATAAATCAATCATCATCTTCTATAATTATTCTTCTTTACAACTTCAACAACAAACAAAACAATAAATTTGTTTTACTAAAAAACACATTCGGGTAAATACTAAAAGAACCAAAAAATTTGTTTTTTATTTGTCTACTTTGCATGGAAATTAAATGAGGCGCATTTGTGAATTGAAACGCCCTCCTCATTCGCGCCAGCGGTTGTCGTAATATTTGTCTTTTGTGATTAAATTGTTATCTTTTGTACTATGATTGTACTTATGTCAATCGCACTTTAAAAAAATGAAACGCGTCGTAGTTTTTGTAAACGCGTCTCTTTGCTCATTCAACAACGAGACCGGTATTGGTCTTTTCTTAAGTTTTCATGTCAGGATGCGCGTTTGAAATAAATTAGACACTAAACACGATCGCGCTAGTGTTTGTCTCTAGTCATTTTTTAGTATTTTTCTAAGTGTGTGTAAGTTAAAAGGTGCGCCAGTTTCAATGGAATAAACTTGTTTAGACCATTTTCGTAAAATCCATATGTGCGGTCTGTTTTAGTAAAACTCTATCGTAAAAGGTTCGTTTAAGAAATTTCCTCATAAAAATATATGTGTGAAAATTTTAAAAAATAAAAGTTTTAAACTTAGTGATACATCTTCTGTTCCCATTATTACAGTACAAAGTATCCCATTGTTAGAGTCATATAGTTACTAAGTCAGAGACACAAACTTGGAAACATTGAACATTATTATCAAGCAAAAGCTAATATTTTCAAACTTTATTTTATTTTGAACATATTGTATGTGAATTGAGAGTATTTTGGCATTGTGTTGTGAATCGGCTTCCTTTGTTAATTTTGTTATTGTTAGTTTAAAATCGCTTTTTATTTTACACATGTTGAATAAAACAAGGTTATCGTACCTTGTGTGTTGTCAATGAAAGTTTGCATAATCGTCAAAGATTTTCATATTCGGTCAAGTTTGAAAATGTAAATTGATTCCTGAAAAAAGAAAGAAAATGAATAAGATCCCTTTGTTTGGTACACCAAGGAAATAGAAAGAGGGAGAATTTGGATTTCTCGAGAAAATGATTTAGATGCAATCAAATTCCACTCCTTTTGATATGGAAAAGAAGCTAATGAAGGAGAATTCATATCTATATCTATACTATTATATAAAGAAATTAAGATGTGGGCTCGAATTCAAAATTAAGATAAGTAACACCAATCGAAAGATGACATGTGTACAACTCTTCCCCCTTGATATTTCCCACGTATAAAAACCCCCAAAAAAACACATAGGGTTCGTTTGCTAGGATGTAATGAAATATTAAATGAATGAAATAAGCGACGTAATGGAATAAATGATGTAATGTAATAATTCATTACCCTTATTAATAATGTTTGGTTGGTATGATATGACGTAATGCAATCAATAAGAAAAAGACTAAAATATCCATAATTAATAAGAAGTGTATTTAATGTGGTTAGTTAATGGTGGACTTTTATGTAATTTTGATTATATTACGGACGTAATGAAAGTCATTCATTGTAATGAAGCATTACATTGTATAATTGTTAACAAACAAGATTTTTCCATTCAATCGTAATAACCGATTCCATTCCAACTTTCATTATATCATACCAAACACTACGATAGTTTACACCTTAAAACACACACAAACGCTCTCAACTAACATCCACCACCGGTAACCATCGCTTCTACCTTAAACCTTCATCACCCTCACCGGCCCCACCTTCAACCACCGCTTGTACTTAAATCATCACCATCAGATCATTGTTGCTAAGTTTTTTATGAGGTATTATTTAGTATACTAATTACAATATACATGAATTAGCTGAGAAAAATATGAATTAGAATTGTTTAAGCTATTGTTTTTAATTATTGCGGTAATTAAATGAAATATTCTTTTTTTATATATTTTTGAATTAGAATTGTTAAAAGGAATTTGGTTTCCTTTATTGAGTTGTTAAAAAGGTGATTATTGGTTTTCATAAGATCTTTTACTGTTAACTATAATCCATAAACGTTGACTTGCTTATTAAAATTGCTTATATGTTGAATACTTATTTAGTTTTGATTACTAATCTCTTGGCTGTTAAAATTTGATGTTTCCTTTTTGAATCTTGGCGTTTGGGTGATTAAAGGGGCGTTTAGATAAACATTTACAAAGTGACAATTAGAACTTGAAGAACCAGAATCAGAGAAAATAGTTAGGAGATCAGCCGTTTCTTAAGCTCAACTCCTTTGCGTCTCTTAGTTTTATTAATTAAAAAATCAGGTTAAGGATCAGCTTTCGTTAAACATTGAAACTGATTAATCAGAAGTCAAAATAATGACATTAAAAGCACGACCAAAACCCCCTATAGCTTATTGGGAACGGGGCAAATTTCTTTGTTCATTGATGGTACAACTATGAAGAGTTCATTTGGAGTTTAACCGGCGTTGTATTGAATATTCTTTTGGAGTTTAACTATCGAGAGTTCTTTAGGTAATTACAAACCAAAATCATGATATTCTCTAATTTATAAACAATAAACGCAAATTAGGAAGTCCTTAAATAGTTGGGTCCATAAGCACAAAAGGTTAAAACTTTACCTTCCCAAGTGGCACAGAATGGTGAAGGTCAAGGTGGCTAACTATCGCAATAGCAGAATTAGGAGATCAGAACCTAAATCAAAGTAGAAGATATTGCGGTACCATACTCTTAGGATACATATAGATATCAGATAAAAATATGGGATTATCTGATAAATAAAAAGCGTACAATTTCCTAAGGAAACAGTTGTGATGGTGTAGCAAGTTCATGACATTGGACATTTGAATGTATTGGCTTCTTATCACAGTGGAATCTCACACGATCCATAATGTTATCCATAAAAGTGTCAGCCTCTGGATTCAAACAAGAATACATTGGTTGCATCTTAGCCCTATGTGATTCAGACAACTCTATAAGTAAGGTTTTAATCTCCTGCAACATTGAAATGATGCGACAACTCCTTTGATCCCCTTCCTCAGACCACTTAGTTAAATCACTCTAATAGCTTATTAGCTTTTGATCTGTGTCAACCTTTCTAAAGATTGGGACTCCATTATAATCCATTGTTTTGACCTTTGATTCTCAAATCCCCCTTGATCTAAATGACCCGTGTTTTTGCGTTATTTTCTTTCTACTGGTTTAGCAACCCATGCAATTCTTCCATAAGTTCGTGTGCTCTAATTCTTCCACTGGTTTTTAACACATACGCATATTCAATTTAAATGTGTGTTTCAACAGGAAAGAAAAAATTGCAGTAAGGAAGTCAGTTTTTGTATGCAGTAAGTATCACTTTTATAAGTGCACATCCAAACATCCTTTTAGTCCTTATTCTGTAATGGTAGGTAAGGTTTTCGATCTACTTATACTTGCTTCTAATAAGAATATGTGATCTGTCATTCCCGCCGCTATGCGCGGGTATCCTACTAGTTTTATCTAATTTTTACACAATGGTATTAAATTCACATGTGACAAAATTAATTAAGAATGTCTAGAACTGTAGCCCCATCTCCTCCTTTTTGGCGATTTATAACAATGAAAAAAACCATTGTCGTTCATCTTAGTGTTTGTTTCTTTCCAAAATTCTCCTTTGTCTTTCATCTGAACCTGTATCCATTCCTGAACGTTAGATCCAGTTTGCATTTTTGGTTTCGATCCGTTAAACTTACATATTTAGCATATAGTTGTTTATATCCAACTTAAAATTATTGTTGTTCAGAGTTTAATCTTCAAGATTTATGAGTCTTTATTGAAATAAGATCATGGATCATAATGATTTGTTGGGTTTGATAATGGAGGTGTGCTTCCCTTTTTTGATTGGCAACTACTTCGTAGTTGTTTTTCTAATTACATAAAAATTGTTTTCAAACTTTACTAGAATGATATTTGTGCATTGCGATAGCAGATACCCTGTGACGGATAACCTGAAAATAAAAAGAATTTGATTTCGGTGAGGCCCGGTTCACCCTTTTTTATCGGTTCTGACGGGTCCACTCCGGTTCGTCTTCGGACGGATTTTATTGGCTAGCCGAACCGATGGTGACTCCTGTAACCTTTGCCCTTTTTGTGTTCTGAATATTTCATTAATAGTCCTTTGACTATTTGACTTTTGTTAGTTTATTCAGATTTTGTACCGTGTTGACGGTGATAATTTTATGAGATATGTGATGAATTGTGGTTTATTGTGTTTAATAATCCCTTTTGGAAGGTATTATTGTGATATGTATATTCCGGGTGGTTTGACTCGTGAATTTTGAGAAATGCCGAAAAACGAGTCTGACATGTCCGTTAATGTCCAAATTGAGTTTTTAAAGGGTGTAAAGTGAAAATATGTCATGTGAATACTCTAGGTTAATGGAAAGGTATTTTTAAAGTGAATAAAAATGCTAATTAACTTTGGGGTAAATTTTACGGTTGAGTTTTACGAGCTTTTAAGCGATTTCGACACGAAAAGTAAGACCGACACCCATAGGATGCCATGGCCGGTCAAGTTAGTCAAAGAGACAAGGAGGATTTTTTTAGCAAGCTTGTCCCAAGGTGTGTACACATATATTCCATTTACTAGAAATTTTTGATCATATTCATTTGATTTACAAAAAAATAAAACACACGCAAGTGTGTGTGCTTGTGGTTCGTCCGCCACCTAACCACCACAAAACCACCATAGTTTTCCAACTTTGATCAAGAACGTGTTACTCCGAGTTGATAAGAGTGTTTGGGTATTCATTTGAACAACGTTTGGGTTGTCCAATTCGTGTCAAAATCTACAAATTTGAAGATTTTCTTGTCGTGTGCGGGCGTCGTTGCATTTGCTTGTGTGATTGAGATTGGGTAGCTAAAGACTTGCTTGAGGTGAGTTCTCGTAGCCCCACTTTTTACTGGTTTTTCCGTTGGGGGAAATGATACTCAAATGTGTTTTGAAATGTTTTGAATTGATCTGTGCGAAATGTGGTTTTGTTTTTGGGACAAGTTATGTGCTTATGACTGCTATGTGAATATTATGTGATGCATGATTGTTTGGATCGGATGGGTACGCCTACCTAGTATTTGTGATATTATTGGATCGGATGGGTACGCCTACCCAGTATTTGTGATATTATTGGATCGGATGGGTACGCCTACCCAGTATGTGTGTGATTATTAGAGCGGATGGGTACGCCTACCCAGGTTTGTGTGTGGTCCTGCCCTAATTTTAGTGCTCCAGCTGGTAGGCCCTTTAGGTGCGTAAGTGACATATGGTTATTGATTAGCGGTGATGCTAAGGTTGTTTGCATATATTCACTGTCATATAGCACTATTGTCCATTGTTGAAATATTGGCACAACTTTTGGGTTTAAGGTCAAACCTACGAGCTCACCAACATTATTGTTGACGTTTTCGAGTATCATTTTCAGGTGAAGTGAAAGAAGAGTAGTTTGGTGATTGATAGCAGACTTAGAAGTATCTCGTGTGGAATTTCGTTTGAAGTCTTGCTTGCTTTTATTTTGTGGAAAACGTTTTAGTGAACGTTAAAGTTTGAGATTTTGGAATTTTGTCGAAAAAGTGTCGAATTGTGAAAATGTTTGAAATTAAGGTTTGAAACCTTGGAAAAACGTTTTGTAAACACTACGATTCATGTCGAAATATTCCAGTAAAAAGTTAATACTTTAGAAATTTTTAGCTTAAAAGCATGATTTATTGAATTTTTAACAATAAAATAATATTTTATTATTTATTTAATTATAAATTTCACTAAAATGACGAAAAAATAATAATTTTTAGCTCGAAACATTCCCTAAGGATTTTTTGTGATATAAACGTGTTGTTTTCAATCAAGGAATTATAATTTTGAGTGATTAAGGTGTACCGAATGGACTTGTCGAGATATATTTATAATTAATAGTTATAAATATTTATTATATTATTTATCTATTTGCGCTAAATAGTACAAGTATGTATTATCGGAGAATGAGATTGATATGATTGTGGTGTTAAATCGTCAACCATCACACCACTAAAAACTATTTTGAGTGCTTGTACAACGCGTCTAAACTCTATGCATCAAACGTGAAGATTGTTTTTGAATTGATTGATTAAAATGAGGCATTAACTGGACTAGGTCGTGTGCGGGCGTCGTTGCATTTGCTTGTGTAGTAGAAGTTGGTTGCTAAAGGTGAGTTCTCGTAGCCTCACTTTTTACTGTTTTTCCGTTGGGGGAAAATGATACTCAAATGTGTTTTGAAATGTTTTGAATTCATCTGTGCGAAATGTGGTTTTGTTTTTGGGGCACGATATGTGCTTATGACTGTTATGTGAATATTATATGTTGATTTACTTGCATGTACTGTGTTTGGCATGGCAAGGTTCTGTGTGGTACTTGTATGTACGGTGTTTGGCATGCAAGGTTCTATGTGGTACTTGTATGTCATGTGTTTGGCATACAAGGTTCTGTGTGGTACTTGCATATATTGTGTTTGGCATGCAAGGTTCTGTGTGGTACGCCCTAATATAGTCTCCATCTAGTAGAACCCTTTAGGTCGTAATTGTTTTTTTATTTGGGAGTTTTGCGACTCCGTATTTATTGATTGGATGTTTGAGAATGACAGCGGGGATGCTATGTCTTGGATTGTTAGCATATATTCACTGTCATATAGCACTATTGTCCACTGTTGAAATATTGGCACATCTTTTGGGTTTAAGGTCAACCTACGAGCTCGCCAACATTATTGTTGATGTTTTCGAGTATCATTTTCAGGTGAAGTGAAAGAGGAATAGTTTGGTGATTAATAGCAGACTTAGAAGTATCTCGTGTGGAATTTTGTTTGAAGTCTTGCTTGCTTGTTGTTTGATTTTAGTATTTGGAGATTTTGGATTAAGTTTGGTTATGGTCCCCTGCGAGGGCATATGAATAAATGTAAGAGATTTGTGGATTTTAGTTGCGATTTGGAACATCACTTGAGTTTGCTCAAGGTTGATGGTCTTCATAGCACTTGGAGTTTATGCAATGTAGTTTTCTCTATTTTTGTACCTTGTGTTATGATTGATCATTATGTTGCATTCCCGAGTTTCCGCCATTGTCGGGGTGTGACAACTTGTACAACAGTGTACTATTTTATGCAGTGGATACAGCGTATTGGGATGATCTAGTACGGCATATCGAGTGTGAATCAGCTTCAATAGATGTCAAGATTGACTTGACTTGATCTCTCGAGTTCGTTTCAGTCGAGCTAGGTAGGCTTCCAAATCCTCTCTCTTGTAGTACCTTGCTCATTTGCCCGATTTGTATTTCCAATATTTTAATTGATGCTCCTTAGTTCCTTATGGCAGCATCCGTTGAAGCTCAGATTTCTTTGATCAAGTTAGAGTTTTCCTCGTGTCTTTTTGCTGATTCTCCTATAAATTTGCTCAAGGTATCTTCCATTGATTGCCTTCGTTCTTGATACGAAGGATTTGCGTTGTTCCTTTGATAAAATCCTAGAGCTATTGCTCTATATCCCCCACCTTGAAAAGGTCCACCAAATTATGTGTAGTAAGCTTCTTCTAGGGTTTTCTCTTCTTCTTTTAGTGGGCAATCTTTGGTGTAATGGGGTCCTTTGCATTGTTCACATCCTACTTGAGCAGCATACACTTTTTCATTCACCTTCTTGATCTCTCTTCCTAGATTGTTCAGTTGTGCTTGTATAGTAGCCAGTCCGTCAGAAGTCTAGTACTTCTTCCTCTAGATGTTCCATTGTGTCATTTTTGAGAGTATTCTGCTATTTCTTGGATGGCCTTTTTAGCATCTGCAGCTGTCTTAGTTGGAACGACACTTCTTGAGTCAAGAATCTGTCGTGTTGGAACATCCAACCCATTGTAGAACAAAATTACCTCTTGCATCTCAGTCAAATAGTGTTGAGGACACTTCATCAAGAGTTCTTTAAAGCGCTCCCATGCTTGATAAAGCATTTCATCTGGTTTTTGTTGAAAGTTGTTGATTTCCTCGATTTTCTTCGCAGTTCGACCAGGTGGGCAATATTTGTTTAAAAATTTAGTTTTAAGATCTTCCTAAGTTTTGATCGAACAAGTTGGCTCGTTTCTCAGCCAACGACTTGCGGCTCTGGTTAAGGATATAGGGAAGACTCGGAGCATTAGTTGATCCTTAGTGATGTTAAGAACGTGGAATAATTCAACAATTTCGAGAACTTTTTCAATGTGTTTGTTCGCATCTTCATTATCTGAACTGTAAAAACGTGTTTTCTCGAAGCTCCTTAAGAAATTAGCCTTTCAGTTCAAAACTATCTTTTTCCTCAATCTTAGGCCAAGCAACTCCAGATCCATAGTCCGTTCGGGTCTTGCTCATGTATTTCTCCATGGTTTCCGCCATTGCTTCTGCTTCTTCTTCCTCCGAGTATTCTTGGTTAGAAAATAAATTGAAATCAGGCGATCTCAATTCGTCAAGACTTAGTGACTTGAAGTGTCTCCTAGATGATCAAAATTCTCGTTCAGGTTCTTTGTAAGGTGTGAATAGTTCATTTGTAGAACTCCTTGTCATGCACTACCTGTAACAAGGGATAAACAATTAGTAGGATTTGCTCCGAAGAAAGATAGACAAAATTTTGCATGAAAATCAATAGGAATCAGTTTCTGTTCCAGATGATCGATACGCCGTATCCAATGGAAGTGGATACGCCGTATTAATCAGTTAAATGACTATACTGTATTGGACAAAAAGTTGGATACGCTGTATTCAGCTATCGACCAGAACAGTGTATTAAGAAAAACAATTAAACACAAATATATACAAGCAAACTAAACTAACAAATATACAAAAATATACAAAATATACAAGAATATACACTAATCTAAATTACACTAATCCTAAGGGTTAGATCTAATCTAATGTTAAAAACCAAAATATAAAATAAAAATCAAGATTAATTTTCACTCCTCGGCAACGGCGCCAAAAACTTGATGTGTCGTTGTGTGGTGTATATTTTATTGATTTAAGTTTTAAATTTATATTTTACCGACTAAACCAAAAACAACACTTTAACGGGCAGTGTACTCGATCGGTAGTAGTTTCGTGGTAAGTAAGGTGTCGAACACTTGAAGCGAGGTTAAATCTATCAATTTAATTAATATCTTGGTTATCTAATCTATGTTAATTCTATTCTATTCTAAACCTATGTTAGTCCTAATCCTAATTCTAACAGGAAAAGGAGGTTTTCAGCCTGAGAGACTGGCACGGTTTGGTTGGTGACTACAATCAATTCAAGGCACTTTAACCCACGCAAGCAAATAAACAAAAGATAAAAGAGCGGTCGAGCCAAATATAAGAAAATTGTATTATCCATTACTAATCCGATTAGAAAGTTGGTTTGTTTATTAAGTGCAATGATTTCTTCTCTCGAGGTGGCATATCATTCTTAAGACTTAGGCGTTACATCATCCTAAGACCTAGACACATTAATTCTGTCACAATTAGAGCATCCGCATAAAGTATCCTTATTTGCTGATTATAATCTATCTTAGGGATTAAAGCAATGGTGATCTTGTTAAACCCTAGCTCATATAGACTTTACCCACTTACCGCTTAATGGTAATTTATACACTAGTAGTCTACTTGTCCAACTATCCAATAGAATCAGAACGTTATTTGTTGAATTATCTAGGTCACCTGCTAGTCAACCCGATCAATAAACCATTGGCAATATGTTAGTGGTAGTTCCTACCTTCATCTTATCACTAAAAAAATAGATCTTGGATGAATTGGTTGATTTTTCTTATTCAAAGCTTCACAACAAGCTCTGATACCACTTGTTGATCCAATGAAATAATCTTAACTCCTGTATCGTTGTAAGGTTTTGTACCCTTGGATAAATCCAAAAATACTAAGAATGAAACTTTTATTAGCATGATATAAACTATACGAAAACTATATTATATCACAAGAAATATTCTCAATGAAAACATAAAGTAAGTTTTGACACAAAGATATAATCAACACAACAAGCTTCAATATATTAATACGACCTTGAAGCTATGAACTCTATGGAAAACTGAGATGGAAATCTGATCTAACTTCATGACCTAGGATCTTCTTTTATACACCAAGGAGTCCTTTACAAGATAATTAAAAATCTTTTAAGATCTTCTATAATTATAAACATATACATATCTTTCTATAGAATATAGAATATACACCATAAATAACTCCATGCATATCTTGTTACACGTCTTTGTCTTTAAAGCCTTCAGCAGTATTAAGTCTTTCACTAGTAGTACAAACTAACACTAGCAGTACTAATATTATACTAGAAGTACTAACTTAGTTAGTACTGTTAGTTCTATTCTGAGCAGTACTAATCTGTGAAGATTTATTCCCAACAATCCTCTCCTAAACTTGTGATTTACCTTCAAATCCTAAGTTTCTTCTGACTTAAATCTTTTATTCTGCTTCTGCTGAGGATGCTTCCAAACACCCTATCATTGTTCTTCAATCTGAGACTTGATAAACTTTAGAAGCTCAAAAGCCATAGTACTTTCTTCTTCAGCTTCTAACTGCAAGTTTAGCATCTTCTCCAGCAAATCCTTTATCAGAGGGTACTTCTTCTCCACTAGCATATTGATCTGCATAGGTGTACCATCCATAAACAAAGTGTGAACTCCATAGTTTTCATGCAATTTCCATTTAAGCAATTTCCAATCTAGTTTATTCATCCATATGTCAATCTTCTCATCTGGATCAAATATCATTCTCAGATCTCCCCAAAGCAATAAATCACGTCCTTTAAAAGTCCAAGACAGGAACCCTAGCTTGTGTTTTTCTATATAAGCTTTGTAAGCCCTTGAGGCAACGTGTGTAAGTTTTAAGTAGTTTTTAGTGTTTAAAATTTTAGTTTTCAGTTTAAAGTGTTTTATGTACTTGTACTTCAAATTTTAATGAAAATTCAGTTGAGTTAATTTTACACATTGTGTTTCTAAGTTACTTGTTTTATTTATATCATATAATCTGTTTTCAAAACTTAAAAACAAAAGCTTAAGAAAAATTCAAAAGAGAGACAAGGTTACTGTATGATTAAGCAAGAAAGGATGAATAAGCAAATTTGGAAGGCTTATTGGTATTGCTTAGTTTAAGCTTATTTATAAGCTGTGGGTAGGAATTTAGAGCTTAATAGGTTTCAAAAACCCTGTTTTGAGCAAGGGTTAAAGGTACATTCTCTTTTAAATTTTACCTCAGTTACTGTAGCAGTGCTTATTGGCTTATTTTTTTGCTTATTAATGTCTTATGTGCTTATTTATGTTCATTTATGCCTAAGCATGCTCTCTAGTTACTCTTCATTTCACTTGTATGCAAGTTGCTAAAAACTGTCAAAAGTAGCTTATTCTGTTCTAGCTTATAGTCTCTATTTAAGTGCTTATTTGATTTGCTTTTTATCTTTTTATTGTTTAAAATTGCTCAAGTAGTAGTAATCTTTTTAAAACTTCAGTTTAACTTAGCTTTTATAGCTTTTTAAAATCACTTTTCAAAATTAAAGGGGTGTTTGGGTTAAAAGTGAAAACGGGTCAAAAAGGGTTTTGAATGGGTTGTTGTCAAGTTGGTTAGATTTAGCTTAAGTATTAAGCTAATCTAAGTCTGTTTTTAAGAGTTTTTAAGTTTTAAAGTTGTTTTTCAAGTTTTCACAAGTGTTTTTCAAAACTTTGTGTTTAAAAAAGGCTACAAGAGCTTATTTCATAAGCTCTTGTAATCTTGAGTGTTAGTGTCAAAAAGAGTGTCATTAGTGTGTTTTAAACAAGCTGTCACAAGTCCTTGAGTCCTTTTGACTTGTTGAGTCAAACCTGCCAAAATTTGAGTGTCATTTATAAAGGCAAAAAGTCCCTTTTTCACTCTCTAAAAATCAGCAAGTTTAAATGGTTTTTGGATTCTTAAAATTGGTGCACAAGTCCATTTCCTAGTGTACTTAATCTGTTTCAACTTTTCTTTTTCATTTGAGCTTATTTGACAGCTTAAAATAAGCTGTCAAATTAAGCACTTGTCCTTGGCTTAATTTCCCCTGGTGCTAAGGTGGTAACTTTAAGCCCTTTTATCTAGCTTTTTAGAGAACTTAAGCCCAAGCTTTTGGCTTATTTGGAGAGCCAATAAGCTCCTTGATAAGCTCTCTTAATTTCAGCCCTTAGGAAGCCCTCTTGATAGCTTATTTTTAAGCCAAGTTTTTGTCACTAGCTTAAATTGTACACCAACAGTACTAACTCTTTAGTTAGTACTGTTGAGGTATTAAGCCACTTTCTTGGCTTATTGAGCTTATTTAATGAGCTTAATTGATTCCTAGTTGCTTATCAGGATAGTTTGTTAAGTTATTTTGCTTATTTCCCATTTCCTTAGCTTATTTAAGTGTTGACAGCCCAAAAGACTTAAGCAATTTAGCCTTTAAGCCCATTTAGCTTCCTGTCATTTAAGCTCTTTAAGCTTAGTTAGATTTAGTTTTTAGCTTTTTAGTGCTTGTTTAGGATAACTTAGCTAGTTCATTTAGTTTGCTAGTCCAACCTTTAGCTTATTTGTCCAACAGCTTAGCCTCTTAAGTCCTTTTAAGCTTACTTTTAGTTTCTGTCAATATAAGCTCTTTCAGCTTATTTAGTTGTCACAATTTAACTCCTTAGTGCTTATTTAGATTAGATAGGGAATACTTTTTGCTTATTTAGCCTAAGTTTTAGCTTATTAGACCAAAGTGTCCAAAAGTCTTAAGAATTTAAGCCTTTAAGCTCACTTTAAGTTGCTGTCGTCTTTAAAAGCTCCTTTTTAGCTTATTCTTAGCTTTTAAAAAAAGGTTGTAGTTGTGAAAGTTGTTAAGCTCCATAAGCTTAACAACTTTGGTTCACAAAGTTTTTCAAAAAAAAAAAAGAAAGGAGACAAGAGGTGACCCGGGTGAGCAAGACTCGAACCCGGGTCTCTACCCTCGTACACCTCTCTTTTATAAACATCACATACCGCTGCGCCCTTGGGACTTTTCCGTTAGTATCCCAAGGGCCTTGGTATTTAAGGGTGTTTTTGGCTTTTTAGTCAATAAGCTGTTACAGCTTATGTACGGGCTTATTTATAAGCAAACTTTAGGCTTCTTATTTTTTGTAGTTTTATTATAGTGTCTATTTTAATTATTTTAGTAAAATTTTTAGAATATTTCAAATGTCGTTTAGTAATTTTTATAATAAAATTTAGTTTAAAATTTAAAAAAATCATAAAAAATACAAAAATTATCAAAAAAAATTTATTCTTTTAGAAATTTTATTTAGTCATTATAGTTTTGTAGAAAAATATAAAAAATTTCGTGTAGGTCATTTTATGTAACCTTTTGACTTTTTAAAGAACGGGCTCGGGTGCGGTTTTTGTCTTGACTCGTTTTGGTCAAACGCTCCGTATTTCAGTCTAGTCTTTTTCATTACTTCCGTTATTAAAAAAAGTTCCCTAGATTAGTTATAGAAGTAAAGAGTTTCCTTCGTAGGGTTAATTTTGAAGATTTTAGGATTTTTGGCCCCTTTTGTTCAGGCGATTTGTGCTCTCGGTTTTCTAGCTAATACTTAATTTTTAGGTTTTTTTCTTAAACGTTTTTGTTTGTTATTGTTTAATTTAAACTTTCCCACTCCCAATCATTTTTCTCATCATACTCCAATTCTTCCGACCTGTAATCGATTCTCCAGTCTCAGCCTCGTCCGGGGATAAACGACCCGGGAACATTCTATACTACTTCTCGGTTTTATTGATCTTGTTGATTTTTAGACATATATATATTTTTTATATTTTATATCATATAATATATAATAGTATAAAATTTAACGATCAATTTTTGGCGCCGTTGCCGGGGAGGCTGTGAAAACGATTATCGTTACATTTTGACCCAATTTGTGTTGAATCTGTGAGTATAATATTCTTTATAACATATAAAAAATAACATAAATTTTTTTTTCATTTCTTTTATTATATGAATAATCAGATAAAAACCCAAAAAAAAAAAGAAAATAAAATTCAAAGAATTGGTAAAAATACAAAATATAATTTTATTCTCAACTGAGGTAATATCATAATAACTTCCGTGAACATGTTGGTTCCAACTCGAACAAAGATTGAAAAACTTGCCATTTTGTGTCGCTTACGACGTACGGCTCACCTTGAAAAGTTAAACAAACTATAAAGTGGGTATAAGGAGGGTTGTTCCGAGGAACTACGACCCGAAAGGAGAAATAAGCTTCGCGCTATTCCTACTCCTCCGCTCACCTGTGCGTTTATCTTTTTGAGAGCTACCGTGAAGTAAGTAGATTATTTGGTGATAGTAGTCTTATCACGATTATTTGGTTGAAGTTGTCCTACCTCATTGTCCGTTAAAATACATTGTGAATAAATCATTGAAAAAACCAAAAAAAAAAAATTAGTGTAAATTTTCTTTTTATATTTCTATTTTGTGCATGCGCACTCGTTCTCAAGCCCGTAAACGTCGACAACAACAAGTCCGACAAACTTCTGTTGAATCACCCAATCTTGAGAAACCAAATAACAATCCTCCCATAGTTACGATGGCCGATAATCGTACTATGGCGCAATTACTCGAAGCACCCACCGAGGGTTACGAGGATGCGATCGTTGTTCCCGAAATCACCGCAAACAACTTTGAGATCAAGCATGGTCTACTTAATCTTGTTCAAAACAAGCAATTTTTTGGACATGATAAAGAAGACCCACATGCTCACATCCGATATTTCAACAAGATCACTTCTACGATGAAGTTCCCAAACGTCCCGAGTACGTCGGTTAAGCTTATGCTTTTCCCATTTTCCCTCGAGGGAGCCGCCCGGATTTGGCTTGAAAAAGAACCCCCTCGATCGATTCTTACATGGGATGATCTTGTTTCGAAATTCATTAACAAATTCTTCCCTCCCTCTAAAACAACAAATCTTCGAAATGAAATCACAAGATTTCAACAAAAATTTGATGAAACGTTTTACGAGGCATGGGACCGATTCAATGATCTTCTTAGGGGATGCCCGCATCATGGGTTTTCAGAATTGCATCAACTCGATACATTCTATAATGCCCTAAACTCGAATGATCAAGATTCATTGAACTCCGCTGCGGGTGGTAACTTTCTGGATAAAATGCCTCGAGAATGCCTAAAAATCATCGAGAGCAAGTCCAAAGTTCGTCAATCACGAAGCAAGGCCATTGTTTCCAAAGTGAGTACGAGCTCTTCTACCCCAGCAGTTTCATCCGATGTTGCTGAGCTAAAAGATATGGTTAGAGCATTGATTCTCGATAAGAAAAACCAAACTCCAGCTCCCGCTCCCGTAAAAGCGGTCATTCTTACCAAAATTGTCCAGCCACCGATGGCAACATTTATCGTGACAATATCTAAGAATACGTGTCACAAGCCGCCGCAGTTAACTACAACCAAGAGAATGCCAGTTACCGACCTCAGATGGTCTCCCGAGTGGACATAGAAAAAAGATCTGGAGGTGTTGATTTAGGGTTGGTATCATTATAAGTACCGAGCTCTTGTCAGAGGCGTGGCCGTTGTGTCGGTGAAGAAAGTTGATACCAGTTCCTAGCCTATTATGTAAATAGTAATAATACTGTTGCAAGTTAGAAAATTATAGTAAAAGTTTTCTGTTCTAAAACCAAGGTATTTTTTTGATCTAAAGTTTGGCAAATGTCTACAAGGCTTTTTCATCGGAAGTTCATGGTCTCGATTATTATTCTTCCGGTATGGTGTCAAAGGCCTTAGCATTTTACCCGATGACGGTGGGATGTAGAGAAGAACGTCATTCATGGGACAAGTGAAACCAATCGAATGTCTTAGTAAGGAGGTTTTTGTTTGCTTTGGAGTTGTGATCTTATAATTTGATTAACTTATTAGCCCAAAGTGTATAAGACTTGGTCGATTTTAACTATTTAAATATGTGATTTAATGGTTTAAATTAAATTGAGCACACACACTTTATATATGATTTATGTCAGGAAGAGAAATTCACAAGTCTGTAATTATAAGTAGTTTAGCATTTAGCTCGTAATTAAGGTGATTTTTTTTTAAGCTTAGCATGGGAAAGGTGAAAAATCGGAATGATGAAGATTCTTTTAGACACTTAATTGTGCTTTTTGTTCTATAATCCTTAAAGTTACCACAAGGTAATGGAAAACATTACATTATGTCAACACAAGAATAAGTTGTAGTTAAATAGTCTATCAAGAAAAAAATCAATAAAAAAATAAAAAAATCTTTGAAAATGGGAAATCGGGTGTTTTATAACTTGTGATCTCTTAGCTCTCTCAACAAAAAACTTTGCTACTTTTCAAAGGTTTAGTTTGGGGAAGCTTCGAGGTATTTGGTTATAAGGTATGTAATTTTGCGCGAGGACACGCAATCGTTTAGTTTGGGGAATTCACTATGCTCTCAATGTAAGTCTTGTTGTCTCTACTATGTTTGTTGAACAGTTTTGGATGACTGCTAAATCTAAAACAATCAACAATGTTAGGTATATTACTACCATAGTTGCTGGCAAGCCTGTCTCAATCTCAGAAGCTTCAATTAGAAGTGATCTTTAATTTAATGATGCTGCTGGGATTGATATGTTATCAAACCAGACTATATTTGATACCATACAATTGATGCGGTATGAGGGAGATTTGAACATACTTACTTTAATAAAGGAGTATTCTCTCTTCAATGGAAATTTTTATTTCATACCATCATTCATTGTTTAAGCTCAAAAAGCACATCTTGGGATCAAATATTGATATCTGTGAAATACACATATCCGTTTATACCTAAAATATCCCAATTAAGCCCAAAACAGACTAAAAATGGCAAAAAATATACTTGTTTTGTGTTTTGTGTGTGCAGGTACGGATATATCAAAAATCACGAGAAAACAGTCAAAAACAGGCAAACACGGACACGGGAAACGAAAGAGCACAAGAGAAGCCAAAGATTCAAAGCCAAAGCCAGAAAAAGTCAAGCTTCAGTCAACTATGGGTCAACAAAGTCAACTCACTAGAAGACAAATCCCAAATGTTTCATTTCAGTCCCTCCAAGTTTCAAATACTACACAAATGGTCCCTAAGGCTTAATGGGCCCTAAACCCTTAAAAACCTTACCCGGATCCAAAAGCCCAAAACCAAAAGCCCATTATCTAGTCCATTATCCTCTTATAAAACTCCAAGGGCCAAAGCTGTCAAGAATGGAAGTTAATTTAACCTTACACTTTTATAAACCAACCACAAGGACCCAAGTTGCCAATAACACAAAGTTCAAATCCTATTTACCCCGTTCAGTTAAAAATAAGCGGGAAAAGAAGTTGTACTATTCATTCATCCCCTCCAATTCACCACGCAGTCAAATGAGAGGGCTTTTACCAATTGGAGGTCAAAAAGGACAATTCAAGTGTAGTAGTACAAGATGGCAGGGTTAAATCAGTCACTCAAGCTTTTCATTAACCAATCTCATCAAGGAAGCACACATGAAATTGAGAAAAAGCACAAGAGATGATGGGTTTTTACACTGGATATACACTAAAAAGAAACACAAGTGTCTCAATCACGGATTGCCACGCTGGCAATCCATGTGAATCCCAAGGAGTGATCCAACGGCTCATAATCATCCTCTAATGATTGATTGATTGTACGGGCAAGATCAAAAGGAGCGTGGGCAGCAGGGAAGGCCTATAATGTTCAGCTTCAGGCTATAAATAGCACACTATCACACACATTGTATCTTCTTTTTCCTTTTTACACCTAGTTTAGCTTTTAGATTATTAATAGATTATTGTAATTTTCTTTTAAATCAGTTGTAATTTTCCTTTCAAGTTATGTAATCACGTTCTATATTAATGAAATTCAGTTTTAATCTTAAGAAATCTGTCATAAGCTCTTACTTCTTTTTAAATAATAAGTCGATGTTCAATAAGCTCTCTATAGCTCTCACTAGTCTCTAAGGGGAGATTTCTCTTTAAGTTTGGTTTGTTAAAAATTGAATCAAGCCTTTTAGGCTTGATTTGCATTTGTAGTTTGCTCAAACTCACTCAATAGGAGTGTGTTGTGCAGGTCTACCCTTAAGGTAACCTGCACATTGGTTTTGTGGCTTTGCCATTTGAACCAGCAGTACTAACAGCAGTGAGTACTGTTGTTTTTCTCTTTGCCATTTAAACTAGTTTATATAGTTTTTCAACCTTTAAATCCAAGTAGGTAGTAGTTTTCATATAGGTTAATATAGATTTAGTCTTGCTTTTCATAAAATAGCTTATTCTCTTAGGTAAACATAGCTTAAAAGTTCATCAAGAACTCAAAAAGACCAAAATAATAGTAGTTAAGAATTAGTTTTAAAATTTTAATTTCTAGCTTATAGGTTGTGTTTTTATGATTTGGATTTATAGCCTTAAATTAGTTTAATAAGTTTTCAAAAGCTAGAGTTCTGAATTAGCTTATTAAGTTCTTTAGCTTAAGTGGATTTTGTGCTTTTTAAGTTTCTTTCTGAGTTTGTAGTATTGATCTTAATTTTCAGATAGGGTAAAGTGTTTGTAGCTTTAGAAGCTTTTCATTTCTAGCTTGTAAACATCATAAGCTACTTAGAACACTTTTTGCTTTTTTATTTGAGCTTAAAATGAGCTTCGTGCATGCATTTTAGTGAAATCAAAGTTTTTTTTAAGCTCATAAGCTCACTTTCTGCAATCAGTTCTTCATAAGCTCTTTTTGAGCTTATCTTTGAGTTTCAGCTATTATTGTTTTCATTAAAAGTTCTTAAAAAAGTGTCTTCTTTAAGTTTTAATAATTAGTTTTTGATAAAAGTGAAAAAAAATGCAAAAGATGGGGGTTTGCCAGACTTGAACCCACGACCTCCTTCTCACAAACCATACGTCTTACCAATTTGCTTCAATAGCTCATCCATCCATAATCCCCACCTTTTAATACTTATACACATTTTAATTCCTTTCTTCCATTATAAGCCGTAGCATATAAGCTCATTTACCCAGCTTATTAGATAAGCTGGGTAAGTTTTCTTATTTTTTCCCCAAACTTTGTTATATCTTTGACTTTTCCTAAAATTTTGAGATTTTTCCATTTAGTAGATTAATTTTAATCATTTTTCTTAGGTTTTAACTTTCAAAAATACATAAAAAATAGAAAAAAGTTTTATAAAAATACAAAAAAATAGTTTTTATCATTAGATTAAATACTTTTAGGATTACAATCAGAAAAGTCACTTTAAATTTTTATTTTCATTTTTAAGCTTTTAATTTTAATTTTAAAAATAGGATTTTAATTTTAATTTTTAAGCTTTTATTTTAATTTTAAAAGTAGGATTTCAATTTTAAAAATAGTTTTCTGAGTTTTTATGTTATTTTAGACTTTTCTAAGTTTAAAAATCATTTTTATTAATTTTTAGGACTTAATTTGCTATTTTTTAGGATTTAATTAGATTAAATTAGTTTTTAATTCATAATAAATTCAAAAATAATCAAAAAAATGTTTTTCTTTTTCTTAAAATTTTCTTTTGTCCTATTTGAGGTTTAGAAATTTAGTTTGCATTTTTAGGGGTTAAATTTAGTATTTTTGCTTTATTGTCGCGTTTTATTTGCTCTCGTTAATTAGTTTAAGTGTTTAATTGCTTTTAATTGTTCATTTTAATTGTTGCTTTTATTTAGTAGTTATAGATACTCAAAAATATCTTTTCTCTCATTCAAATCATAATCCAAGCTAAAGCAAGGTTTCAATTTCATAAGTCGTTGGGGAAACGACCCGGGTGATCATTCTTCCCGGTTAAATATACGTATTATATTATATATATATCTTTTAGAGTGAGCTTTTATTAAGGGAGACCTTAGGAAAGTTCTTAATTGCTCTTTAGAAATATTAATAGTATATTTTATAATATATAAAACTCACATCATATGTCAAAACTGCATTTCTAAATGGTGAGCTGAAAGAAAAAGTCTACGTCAGTCAACCCGAAGGATTTGTTGATCCAGATCATCCTACACACGTCTATCATCTAAAGAAGGATCTTTATGGCTTAAAGCATGCTCCAAGGGCATGGTATAACACATTATCAAGGTTTCTTCTGGAAAAAAGTTCTCCAAGGGTGTAGTTGATCCGACGTTATTCACCCGAAAAACATGCAAACACATTCTTCTCATTCAAATTTACGTAGATGATATTATGTTTGCCTCGACTGATCCTAAAGCTTGTGAAATATTTTCAAACGAGATGAGTTTAAATTTTAGATGTCAATGATGGGGAAAATATTATTTTTCTTAGGATTACAAGTTTCTCAAAGTCTCGAAGGCATCTTTATTAATCAATCACAATATGCTCTTGAAATTTTAACAAAATATGGAATGTATACGTCTGACCCTGTAGATACACCAATGGTAGATCGATCAAAACTGGATGAGGACCCCTTAGGGTAACTAGTTCACCAAACTCGATTTCGAGGTATGATCGGCTCATTAATGTACCTCACTGCCAGTAGACCAGATCTTGTATTCGTTGTGTGCATGTGTGCTAGGTATCAGGCAAAGCCTACCAAAAATCACCTTGAATCAATTAAGCATGGCTTTCAGTACCTCAAAGGAACCATTAAAATGGGTCTTTGGTATCCGAAGGACACCGCTATGGCACTAACGGCCTATCCAGATGCAGATCATGTAGGTTGTCAGGATACCTGCAGAAGTACGTCTGGAAGTGCTCAGGTTGTCAGGATACCTACAGAGGCTGAATACATTGCCATGTCTGGATGTTGTGCTCAAATCCTTTAGATACGATCACAGCTAACGGACTACGGCTTTGCATTCAATAATATACCTCTATATTGTGATAACAAAAGTACTATCGCCCTCTGCTGCAACAATGTCCAGCATTCCCGGTCAAAGCACATTGACATATGTCACCATTTCATAAGAGAGCAAGTCTAGAACGGTGTGGTTGAACTTTACTTTGTGACGACGGATTATCAACTTGCGGACATATTCACAAATGTATTACCAAGAGAGCTGTTTGAATTTCTTCTCCCGCGACTTGGAATGAAGAGTATGACTTCGAAAACACTCAAATGTCTTCAGGAAGAAGAGGATGAGTAAAGGAAGGTCTTCATGTATCCTATGTACATATTTTAAAACCAAAACCAAAAATACAAAAATATAAAACCTACAAAAACCATAAAAATCAGAAAATAGAAAATACCAAAAATATTTTTCCAGACATGTCTTCTGTAAATCAATAATATTTACGGACCTAGAAATGTCATTCAATAATGACACGGGTCTTTAAATAAAGTTCGAGTAGAAGTTCAAACCTTTTAAAAGATGTCTTTATGGCTTACGGTTATTTCAGATTGCAACCCGCTTTTCAATCTGAGGAAAGCATGTCGTCAAAAAGACAGATGTTCCTGACAACGGGTAATTGATTTTTCCCGGGCATGGATTACTTCATATCCATTCATCCTAGTAGTAATGTACATTTTAATTCGTTATTTCTTCTTCAAGAAGAGAAGTCTTCTTTTTAACCAGATAATTTTCTTCTTAATTGATTCTTTAAAATTATTTATGTTAACCACGGTGGAAAAAGTGTTGTTGAAAATTAATCAGGTTGTGCTTTTAATAATAAATTTTTCACTCAAACAACGACTACTGCTCTTTAAATAGAAAACGGGTCATTGTTTGAGGGGGAGAGTGATTTCAAATTTATTTCATCAAACGGGTTTCTAAAAACATCACACAATTAACAAAAAAGGTTTTTGTATTTGAATGGGGTTATAATTTGAAGGGGAGTTAATTTATTTTAACTCAAAGGACGAAAGTCGTCAATAGTTAGAAAGTATAGGGACGTATGTGCAATTTGCTACTTGTTTTCTAGCTTTAGTAAACTACAATGAGTAAGTGTGTCATTTATCAAATTTAATTTAACCTTAGATATACATTAAACCAAAAATAAAAGATGATAGAAAGCCTAAGGACTAATTTTGCCAGTACCTAATACATAGGAGTATAAATGGAAGCGGTTTGCCAACCGGTCAAACCTTCTTTTTCCTGGTCAAACTTAAAACATACGCATACTAAACGCAAACCGCCACCAACACTGTAGCAACTTCAATCTTCAAAATCTAGGATTTTTCTTACTAAGGTAACACTTAAAACCTGTTCTTTATCAATTGATCAGTCTCTATGTTAAAGGAATTGTTTTAAAACATATTTAATCGTTGTAAATCACTAGAAAATGATGACTGGTAGCTGGGATAGGTGCGTTTAGGCATGATTAACACTCATTCATCACTGCTTTCATGTAGATCAAACATTCTTGTGTGATAAGGTTGATTTGCATCCATTTTAGATCTAAATTCTTATGTGTGTTTATGATGTTGTTTTTGTTGCTGGGATTTGATTATAGGGGTAGATGATGATGGTTTTTTTGGTAAAAGGTTATACCCCGGTAAATTATATTAACCAAAAAAACCAACGAGTACAATGGAATATGACTGAGATGCCACATTAACCTCAAGCAAAGCTTGAACTTCTAAGAACCCAAAGCGACATGCCATGTAATGATGATTTTTGAATGGTGTTTGACTTTAGAAAGTCAATAGCGATTTGATTGTTGATTGAATGATATTTGTGTGCTCTTGCGTGTTGTTAATAAGTCATTGTAGTATTGCCTAAACATGTATGCATGCCCTTTTAGGATCCAAAAGGATTTCGTGGCTTAAATGCTAGTGTAATGCTCGATTGGATGTAATGTGATGGTTTAGGTTGCTCTGAATGCTTGCTAGGAGATTTTTGGTGATCAAGGATACCTTAGATTGAGTTTGTGGCTGCCAAATTGTTAGAATAATGATATTTAAATTAGGTGTTCATCACAGCAGTTTGCTATGAAAGTGCTATTCTTGATAGCGATTTGCCTATTGATATTCTTGATAGCGGTTTGCCAAACTTTCTCTATGCAGCGGTTTGCTTAATTTTAGGTAGCGGTTTACTTTATTTAATAATATTTTAATCGAACAGGTGAACCGCGGTTTGGTCAAATTATACCTTTTATATTAATATATTCAAATCGCTATTTTCAATTTTTCTAATCCGTAGCGGTTTGATTAAATATCAATAAAATAATCACAGCGGTTTGGTCACAGCGGTTTAATGAAAAATATTAATTTTTAATAATTAATTATTCTTTTAATCAAAGCGGCTTGTCAATCAAGTTTCACAACGGTTTACCTAAACCTCCTTATAGCGGTTTGACCAAACCACTTCGAAGCGGTTTGGTCAGATACCTCATGGCGGTTTACCCAAACCACTTGGTAGCGGTTTGGTAAATTGCTTTGCAGCAGTTTGGGCCAAACCTTCAATTATTGGCCCATTAAGCCCATTAACCTCTTCAGGCCCAATCCAAAGGTCTAATTGACTAGTTAACTCCCATCCGGGTTCTGTTAACTTGATATTGACCTTGTCGGATAATTTCTAGACCTTTGACCAAAGTTAACCAATGTTGAATTTTGGATTGACATAAGCCAATGACCAGTGACTCAATGTGAAATATGTTCTCAAACATGATTCAATCATATCTTAATCAAACATGGCATGGTAACTTAAACACAAGGCTAATCTTCTCGTCTAACATTAAATATCTGCTATATTGTCTATATTTGTTGATACTCTTAAGCAGATAAGATGGCTGAAGAGAATGTTCCTGCTCCAACTAGAATCGATGAATAATTGGTTCCCGTTAAGACTCGCTTGCCGATTGGAAAGAGCAATCTTCTGATGGATCTTCAAAGGAAGCAGAAGAATCCCATCTTTATCATATCATTTGATATCCTACAAAACACCAACTTCTTCGGTGCTTTCACTCCTTCAGCTAATGTTCCCTCAATCTACATTCAGCAATTTTGGAATACTCTAACTATGGATACCAAGTCTGGTATATATAGTTTCCAACTGGATGAACTGTGGTGTACTATGGATGCTGATCTTCTTCGCAGTGCTCTGGGAATTACTCCTAAAGATCATGCACACCCTTTTGTAGCACCTCCAGCTGGGGATTTGGTTATAGATTTTGTGAACAATCTGGGATACCCTGAAGAACTCCAGTTTGTCTCAAAGATGTACATGAACAGTCTCTGTCAGCCATGGAGATCCATTCTGTCGATGATCAACCAATGCTTAACGGGCAAGACTTCTTGTAGTGATAGACCCTGACACCCAGTTCTTCATATATTGTGGGGTGTTGTCACGGGAACCAACATAGACTTTGCATAACTCATCTGGGAAGAGTTCGTTCAGGCTATCAAAACCTTCTTTACTGATGCACCCAATCTGAAAGTTCTCACCAAGAAGCCCAAGCCTCATGTTATTCCATACTACAGATTCATAAAGTTGATCATATGTTACTTGGGAGCAAGACACAACATTCACAAAAGGCCACAGTTTCCTCTTCACATTACAGCATATGACTATACACTTGGCAACCTTAAGTTCGTCCCCAAAGGAGGATTGGATGACGTATTTGGAATGCCTATTCCTAAAGATTTATTAACTGATTCTATTTGTAATGCAGAATACTACCAGAAATACTTAGAAATGGCTACACGCAAACCACGTCAACCAACTGCTGTAACAGATGAAGAAAGTGTGAAGAAGAAGACAGTTCCACCAACTGATAAGTCAAAGAAGCCTGCACCAGCCAAACAAACGTAGCCTGTAAAAGAGAAATCCACCAAGTATACTCCATCAAAGAAATCCAGCAAGGATAAAGTGTTGAAAGTTTGAAAGGGAAAGAGGTTTGACCGTCTTGTTGACGAAGAAGATGAAGAACCTCAACCAGCTTCTAAACCTTAAATAGAAGATGATGAGTACAATCTACAAAGAGATATTCAGATGAGTTTGGAATCTTTTCAGGCACTCGTTGGCGATGTGGCTATTCGTGAACCTACCTCAGGTGCACCCAAAGACTCCCAGTAATTGAAGTTAAAGGGAAAGGCATAGCTATAGACGAACAGGCTACACAATCACTTCTAGAACTACAAAATCCAAAGAAGAAAAGTACCACAGATCAATACATTTTTTAGAGGCAGACTCTAATGACTGAGGAAGCATCTACTAGACCCTCTGCAGTACCTCAAGATGATACATCCATGAATATGGTCTGTGATACTCCATCACATGTAGATGCTGAAACCGGTGCTGATACAGAAAAATCTAATAGTGAGGCTGATACTGAAATACTGGATGTTGCTGAAGAGCAAGGTAAGGATATATCTCACACAGTGGCTCTAGAGGAAAGAACAATTGAACTTGATGAAGGTCAGGTTGGATCAGACCCTGGTAATACACTCGAGTCTCGACCTCCACCAAATGAAGACCAGGCTGGATCAAACCCTAGACAAAGTCATGTGGCTCTTGCTGGACCAAACCCTGAGCCCATGCAAGAAGACTTCATCGATGTAGTTTACCCTAAAGTTCACGAAAGCTTGAAGCATACTATTGAGGAACATGTCTTATTGGAGAATCCACCAAGCTTATCCGGGACTCTTTCATTAATGAAGAATCGTGATGATGCCTTTAACTTTGGTGATCAATTCATTGATGACAAATCTCCTGAAGATGAACCAGGAAAAGCTACTTTGGACACTGAAGTTGAATCCATGGCCACCGTCCCTATCCATCAAGCTTCTTCATCGACTCCTCTACTATCCACTCCCATCATCTATCTCACACCTCCTAAACCAGTATCTCCTCCTACTTAAGAACCAGTCTATGCATCTACAACTGCAACAACAACAACACTTCCACTACCACCACCTCCACCACAACAAAGCACTATAGATCCTGCGTTAGCTGCTCGTGTCTTTGCACTAGAAAATATATGTGCTGGCTTTCAAAAGAAATACAAGCTCTAGGACAAAAATACTCAAGATCTTTCATCCAGGGTTTTCACACTGGAGAATCACAATCTGTATTTAAAGATTGACAATTACGTCAATGAGACCGTTAAAGAAGTTGTACAAAACGCTCTCCAAGCTCCAGTTCATAAATGCTTCAGAGAGTTGTCAGAATTTAAGATGAAATAAATTATTCGTGATCGGATGTTTGAAAGTGGCTCAAAGAAATTCATTGTGATCGGATGTTTAAAAGTGGCTCCTACAGATCACAGCCTAAACATGCAGCTATCTACGAAGCTCTGGAGGCATCTATGGATCGTGAAAACAGGGAAGAGTTCATTTAAGCAACGGCCAAGTCTCGTAAGAGACACCGTGACGACCAAGATCCTCTTCTACCTCCTCTAAAAGACTCGGACCAAAACAAGAAGAAAAGGCATGATTCGGATGCATCTGCTTTAAAACATTCTCAAGCTCAGACGTCCTCAGCCTGGAAGACTTCTGACACAAGAGAAGCTCCCTCTAGCTCCTCCAAGCAAAAGACTGCCCCTTATTTTGAACAGCCTATTGATGATGTTCCAATACCAGATGATGTGCATATCTCAGACTCAGAGGATATCGATGCTGCCCATCTTCCAAAGATTAAGAGCACACCAGACTGGTTGAAGCCTGTACCAGAAGAAGAAAGACTAGAAACACCTGAACCGGACTGGGCCGTTCCTCCAAATGACTTACTTGAAACTGTGAACAACTAGGCCAATGCGATTGCCAATGCGTATAAAGATCCAGAGGAGAACAAGTTAATTTGGAAAATTAGAGAGATATGGGATCCTTCATCAAATGGTATTGCAAGCAGATTGGGAAGTCAAAGCTTATCAAAGCTGATTTGGAAGGTCCAGCTGTTAAGTTAGTCAGACCATTTCACAAGAACAACATTTCCCTTTAATTTCAGATGGAAGAGTGTCACTTGCTGCTTACAGATCAAATTGATTTGGTTAATCCTGAGGGTAATCGGGTTGTGCCTGACGTCAGCAAACCATTACCTCTAAGAGGTCCACCAGGTCAAGTAACAGTTCAACCACAATATTTCTTTAATAAGGATCTGGAATATCTTGTATCAGGTGACATTAAAAGAAGGAATGCTCTACCAATATCCAAGCTGAAAGCGGCTTACTATCCAGACTTTGGGCTCGAAGAACTAGTACCGTCACTGTGGATTGAAAGTGAATGTGAATACGATATTAGTGCAGCCTATGGTATCTCACACTGGTGGTTTAAGCGTAAGGAATTCTATACCACAAGACACAGTGCCCTATCTGATCGTCGTGTAGTCAGATCTCACCTGAAGATTCTTAGTGTTGCCAGTCTCAAGACCTTCTCACGATACGGTTACACCGTCTTGAGAGAGATTGTTATACGCAGAGTTGACTACAAAGAATACAAGATCTCGGAAGCTGACTTTAAAAATTTACATCCGAATGATTTTGAAGACATGTACCTGCTTCATCTTCAAGGCAATCTCAACCACTTATCTGGCGCTGACAAAGTTCATCTATTCAACGCAGTCAACCTGTGGATTAGGAACATAGTCATCAGACAATGTGTGGAAGATCTGCAACTAGGAATTGATAGTTATAAAACGAAGCTCAATCTTACACAACTGAGTTGGGATGCTACTGATTTTCTCTTCAAAGAAGATTACACCATTGTCCACAAGCCAAGGGCCGTAATCTACAGAGATAGGAATAATCAAAAGAAGATGATGAGGGA
>BQNB010051110.1:9156-31467 GCA_026074375.1 Tanacetum coccineum
GTGTGGGGGAATTGTTAGTTATTTGAATGAGGGTGGATTGAAAAAAAAGAATATAAAAAAATTGAAAAAAAAGAATTAAAAAAAGTGAAGTATGAATAAGAGTTGATTGTGCCGGATATATTGATGAGAGGTTTGATTACCTCACGGGTTTGTGGATTGTCATAACTAGCAAAATGGGTTCTTGGACTTGTCGACATGTATTATTATAAAACCATTTCCAATATATATTTCCCATGCCTTATCCACACCCTATTAACCCTTAGCCTAACATTACAACCAGAATAAAAGTCCTCTTTTGATATTTATTCCTGGTGCTTACGTCATGTCGGTGCAGTTTTGTTTCTTGTACAAGCCTATGGTATGAAATGAATCATGTCTAAGCAATTGAGTGTGATTTCCTTTTACCCTGTATTACATCATATACGAGTGTTTGAGTGAATTATACTTTCCTTATTCGTGGGGTGCTTAGTCATGTTATTACAGCTTGAAGATCATTGGGTATTGTCAAACATCTCTGTTTATATATATATATATATATATAATTCCTTGTCTTGTCACCTAGGACCTTGTTTATAAAATTTCTTTTCTTAGATTTGCTTGAGGGCAAGCAAAGTTTTAAGTGTGGGGGGGATTTGATAATGCTCAAATTATACATGTTTTTATATGCGTTATCAATGATTATATATATATAAATTGGTTAATTATAAGAACTATTGGTATAGAATCAAGTATATTTGCTATCGTAGGTTCTTGGTTTGTGTCGTGGAAGAAAACGGAAGAATACACGAAGATTTGAAGCTTAAACAAAGAAATAACTAAAGATAAAGATCTCCCGACACATGTTCACTGTTTTGGTCATAACTCAGTCATACGAACTCCGTTTGACGCGATTCTGGTGGCAGCGCGAAGAGAATTCAATTATCTACAACTTTGAAAAAGGCTAAGTGCTAAAATTGCTCCAAGTACGCCGCACTTCCAAAAATGTGTGGCGCACTTTTCATCGAATTTAAGAGAATTAAAGGCAATTAAATGCTAAGTGCATTAACACCCGATGTGTGGCGCATAAATAAGTTTAGGCGGCGCACTTTGGCTCCTGAAAAACCTATAAATACCCTCCTTGGCTCCCTCATTTCACACACTCTCACCCTCAAACCCCCAATTCGTTTAGAACACTTAGAATAGTTGTTTTTGGTGATCTTGGCTTGACAAACTAAGGAACCAAACACCCCTTCAAACCACCATCACCACCATCGACTACCACCACTCTCCACCATCAATTTTCAGATTTTAATCCATCCAAGGAAGTAATAGTAAAGTGTAATTCGAATCTATAAGCGATTGTGACAGAATTATTCTTAGTTTTTGGGTTTTGCTTTGAATATAATAAAGTGTTCTTGAGAAATTCTTGTGAAATCATCATCATTTGCTCTTGGAATTTGGTATAATCTTGTTTATCCTTTGAATATGATTATTATTGAATTGTTTGAGTTCATAATGTGTTTTATTACTTCTTTGATTATGGAGTAGTAATCTTGTGTTTGTTTGGGCACTATGTGATCTTGGATATGGAGCGTTTGGATATGTGTTTATTGAATTGGTAAAACATATTTTATATAAGAATATAGGCCGAAAGGGTTCTTTTATATATGTGTTTAATCATTCCACTTAATATATTGGTTATAATAACTTATAAAGGCCGAAAGGATTTGTTGTTATTAATCGATATAATCACTCGTTATATTTAAAGGCCGAAAGGATTTGTAACTTGTGAAATCTTTATTCTCTAAACTTATAAACACTATTCCAAACACTTCATTGTCTAAGTGATCATTGCCTAAACAAACATACCTTAATCATTTGATTGAATCATCTCTTCATTGCTTTCTTCGCATTATTCGATATATGCTCGTCTTGGTTAATTTGATCCGTGACAATCATTTTAGCCTTAGCACCTTAATTACAAACTGTGAAAACTTCAATTCCCGTGGAACGACCTGGACTTACCTAAAGCTATACTATACACGAACGGGTATACTTCCCGAGTGTTGTGTTTTTAGTAAAAATCGGTATTTCTAGTATTATAAATTTAAAGCTTGTAAAACACACATCACGAAACCTCTTAAACTGTGTTACGAAACCAAAAGTATGAGATACGAAACCTATGAAACAGTGTTACGAAACCCACCAATTGTGTTACAAAACCTCTAAAACTATATTACGAAACCTAGTGAATGTGTTACGAAACCTTTTCCAATGAGATACGAAACCTTTCATATATGAATACAATATTAAGAAACCTCTGTTATGAAACCAAAGCTTACATAACCTCAACTGTAATACGAAACCTTTTTTACAAAACCCTCAGTTAAGAAACTATGTTACGAAACCTTCCTTATTAAACCTATGATATTGATATGGTCATTGTGTGGTGTATATTTAAGATGTTTCAAGTTTTAAATTTATATTTTGCTGACTTAACCAAAAATGACACTTTAACGGGCAGTGTACCCGGTCTGTGGTAGTTTCGTGGTAAGTAAGGTATCAAACACTTGAAGCGAGGTTAAATCTCTTAATTTATTTATATTTTGGTTATCTGATCTATGTTAAATCTAATCTAAGTCAAACCTATGATAAACCTATGTTAGTTCTAAACCTAATTCTAACAGGTAAAAGGGGGGTTTCAGCCTGAGAGACTGGCATAGGTTGGTCGCTGACTACAATTAATTCAAGACTCTTTAACCCATGCAAGCTAATTAACAGAAGATAAAAGAGCGGTCGATCCTTATATAAGAAAACTGTATTAACCATAATTGATCTGATTAGAACTTTGGTTTGTTTATTTAGTGCAATGATTTCTTCTCTCGAGACGGCATATCATTCTTAAGACTTAGGCGAGACTTCTTCCTATGACCTAGATACATTAATTATGTCATAATTAAAGCATCCGCATAAAGCATCCTTATTTGCTGATTATAATCTATCTTAGGGATTAAAGCAATGGTGATCTTGTTAAACCCTAGCTCATAGAGACTTTACCCACTTACCGCTTAATGGCGATTTATACACTAGTAGTCCACTTGTCCAACTATCCAATAGAATTAGAACGTTATTTGTTGAATTATCTAGGTTCACCTTCTAGTCAACACGATCAATAAATCATTAGCAATATCTAATTAGCTAGTTAAGCCCGAAGCGTATCCTAGACACAGATTTAGAAGGACAATATTTGTGATCCTATGATTCTAGATGTATAAATCACTATATGGAGAGCTATCCCAGACTCTAGATTACTTGGTCCGTATCACTAGATCCAGTTGAATGATAGGTCGCATACAAAAGCTACAAAAGCGCGGGTAAACAAGTGATAAATTTGATAAACTTAAACAACCATTCAACAATAATAAATCAAGCAATAAGATAAAAATACAACATTCAGTTCTTCATAATATGGCTATACCTGATGGGTATTAGCTTCAACGTCATAATAAATACAAAGTAATTATTTAGCAAAGGTAAACTAACCGAGTTAACAAATGATACCAAAACCTGAACGATTACTAAAGTATATGGAATTACACGATGTCTCCTATGGAATTGATAACGTTGCTTGACCTCTTCTTCTTTTTTTCTCCTCTGAAAATTGAATTTTATGGTTTAGGTATCGCGGTATATGATTTAGACACTCAAATAACTCATTTGAGTTTTGTATTTATTATGGTCTGTAAGTCGGTTCGATACGGCGTATCCAAGGGATTAGATACGACGTATTAAGGGTTTTTTGGAGTAGGGACCACGTTTGATATCATCTATAATATTCACATACTATATCTTTAATACAGCGTATTGTGTTTCTTTGGATACGGCGTCTGGAAGCTTCATTCCTTTGTGGTCTGTGGTGAGCGCAGGCACGGATACGCCGTATCTTCCTTGATGGATACGGCGTATTGGTCTTTAGAATATTAATCTTTAAAATATCTTCGTTTAAGCTCCAAAATACGCGCCTTTTGCTAATATTCACCAAGTACTCCATAATTACTGCAATTCTCAAATATAAACGATTAAGTAACAATTCTTTGCAATAACTATACAAAATGGGTTAATAACATGGGATAAATGATGCTATAAAATAGACGTTATTTGATGTCATCAAATATCCCCCACTTGAATCCTACTTGTCCTCAAGTAGAAAAAAATTAACCTTTAGATAGTTTATAAAAAATGTATCCCTAAGGATTATTTTATTTTATGCATTTTATTTGAATTTTCGATCTATTACAAGTACACAACCAAACACCTCACGAAATAGGAAGATGAAAACACTCAAATCACTCAACTAATCTATGTGGTAACATGTAACTAATTCGCTCAATTGCTCGGTCGTGACGAGTATTCTATCATAAGCTTGGCAAGGATACACATCTCCACCACTAAAGCCAAGGAGTAACAAGTTTATAAAGGTAAATATAGGTTTTTGTATGGAAAGTATTTAAGGGTTGATCATTCTATAATCTTTCACCAGAAGTACCACTCCAACAAGGCAGATGAGCACACATACATGGCTGTGTGTACGACGAAAATAGCATGTGGCTTCTTTTTGTTTGTGTTCGATTCACATCCCCCATTCGAATTTAACCAACGGTTAGATGAATGAATGATATTAGGGTAGATCATTCTAACTTTCATCAAAAGTCATAAACCAATGAGGCAGCTGAGACATGCATACATGGCCTTAATGACGGAATAGACATGCACGCTCGATCGCATCCTCATTCGCATAAAACCAGCGGCTAATCATTAGGTGAGAGGGAAGTAAATTGTTGTTAAATAAAAATCAAGAAACAAATAGATTAAGACTAGGATACAAGTTGCTAGACATTTTTTCCCGGCCGTTACTATGATAAAGACACGACTATTTACAACGTCTTCATCATAGATCAAAAACAACAACCTAAGTTGGCGTTCCCGTAACGGTCAACTTCCCAATCATCCCCAAAACTTTACATACTCTACAAGGTAAGTGGTGATATCTTTCACTTTGTATAATACTCTACATCATGGATTTGTATCAACGAATAATCGATCATTCGTGTAATTCCTTCGGTTCTTGCTTTGCGAAACGATTATCTTCAAACTTTTCTTCTCTTTTGCGATTTTTCTAATTTTTTTTACCAAACATTTACGAATATACTCGAGTGTTCTCATCTTCACGATCATAATAATTTCGGATTAATAATTTCTCTATAAGTTCTTGTTCTTTTGGATCACTATATAATTGTGATGGTAGTATAATCTAGTTTTATTCATGAGTTTTGACTACTAATATACATTCCTATTTGCAATGTGCAAATTTCCAACCACACCAAAGATAGAAATGACACCAAGACTCGGAAAATACAAACTTTACACTTATTAAGCAATAGCAAACTATAAATTAAATTAATCTAACAGGGTAGGGTAAAGTGTAAGCGGTGTAACGAAACAACTATTGGTGTTAGTTCCTAAAGGATTGGCTCTACGGGTTGTTCTAGTGGATCTTCACTCTAAAGATGAGAGTGGAAAAGGGTTTAAACTGGAGGTTAACTAACCGGTGTAGTTAGTTAATAAACAACATGGATAGGCTTTTTGGGTGTAATCCTAAAAATTTACCAATGTAAACAAGTTACTCTAATTAAATCCATAATACTCATTATTGTGGTCTCGAATATACCAAGCCAAGTTCTAAAGTCTACAACATCACCGGCACACTCGTATTTTATGGAATTTGGGTAAACATTTGGAAACGGATAGGCTAAATTCTCACAATATCTATCAAGGGTTATTGTGTGCGGTTATGTATCAAGTAATTTTCACAAAAGTATGCTTGAATTTTTTTTAAATTTGAGCATAATTTAAGCATTTTAGTGTGAAAAATAGGACAAGTAATACATTTATTTCATCCCCCATTGAAATTATTCACATCTCGTTGTATAGATAACACATTTAAAAAATACGAGAATTAAAAAGAATTAAAATGAGAAACTCCCTTGATATTTGCTCGGTAGATTCTCCAATTAGCGTTTATTGAGCAAGATTGTGTGTTGAACAGTCGTCTTGAGGTTTCAAAAATCCAACACTTCAAGATCTCCAGATTTGTAAATCCTCCACCAATATTTGTCTGATTTTTTTTGTTTCCCATGGTCCTGTATAAATATAGGAAAAAACGTGTATTCCTATCTTGGTACCTACGGTTAATTCAAACTAAACTAAACAAACTAAATACGGGTCAATCTGGTGGATACGTCGTATCAGGTTAATGAATACGCCGTATTGCCAGAATTGACAATAATGTTTTTCAATTGCAATAAAAAATAAAGACAGATAACGTCCAGACAATACGTCGTATGGTATGGAGCGGATACGCCGCATTGATGTCTGGGAAGACAGACTCGGTAAAATTAAATAACATTCCGGGTTGTCTCCCGGGAAGTACTTTTGTTTACAACAAAGTCTTTTAAGTTAGACTTGTTTCAGCTTCTCTTCATTTGAAATCGTCTCTCTCTCTTTGGGATAAATGATGCTATAAAATAGACGTTATTTGATGTCATCAAATATCCCCCCACTTGAATCCTACTTGTCCTCAAGTAGCCTTTAGAAGTTTATAAAAATGTATCCCTTAAGGATATTTTCCGTTAAAGCACTTATTCGATCTATTACAAGTACACAACCAAACACCTCACGAAATAGGAAGATGAAAACACTCAAATCACTCAACTAATCTATGTGGTAACATGTAACTAATTCGCTCAATTGCTCGATCGTGATGAGTATTTTATCATAAGCTTGGCAAGGATACACATCTCCACCACTAAAGCCAAGGAGTAACAAGTTTATAAAGGTAAATATAGGTTTTTGTATGGAAAGGCGTACGGTTGATCATTCTACAATCTTTTACCAAAAGTACCACTCCAACAAGGCAGCTGAAGCACACATACACACCCGGAACGCCGGGATAGACATGTGTGTTCGATCACATCCCCATTCGAATTTAACCAACGGTTAGGATGAAGAATGATATAGGGTAGGAACCTTCTAACTTTCACCAAAAGTCGTAAACCAACGAGGCAGCTGAGACATGCATACATGGCCGTAACGACGGAATAGACATGCACGCTCGATCACATCCTCATTCGCGTAAAACCCATGGTTAATCATTAGGTGAGAGGGAAGCAAATTGTTGTTAAATAAAAATCAAGAAACAAATAGATTAAGACTTAAGATACAAGTTGCTAGACACTTATTTCCCGACCGTTACCATGATTAAGACACAACTATTTACAACGTCTTGATCATAGATCAAAAACAACAACCTAAGTTGGCGTTCCCGTAACGATCAACTTCCCAATCATCCCAAAACTTTACATACTTTACAAGGCAAGTGGCGATATCTTCCACTTTGTACAATACTCTACATTGTTGATTTTTAGACGTATTAAATATAATTCCTTCGGTAATGCTTTTTGCGAAACGATTATCTTCAAACTTTCTTTCTCTCTCTTTTTGTATTTTTTTCTTATTTTTTCCTTTTTTAACATAAACAATACTTCAAATCTCGGTGTAGTTTCACCATCTTCACCATCATAATAATTCCGAATAATTCCTTCGGTAATTTCTCCGTTCTTCAGTTTCACCAATAATTGTGACGGTAGTAAAATCACAAGAGCTTTGACTAGTAATATACATTCCTATTTGCAATGTGTAAATTTCTAACCGCGCCAAAGATAGAAAATGACACAAGACTCGGGAAATACAAACTTTACACTTTAAGCAACTAGCAACTGTAAATTAAACTTTAATTCAATAGGGTAGGTTAAGGTGTAAGGGTGTAACGAAACAAATAGTTGGTGTAAATTCCAAAAAGATTGGCTCTACGGGTTATTCTAGTGGATCATCACTCTAAAGATGAGAGTGGAAGGGTTTAACGAGAGGTTAACTAACCGGTGTAGTTAGTTAATAAACAACATGTATAGGCGATTTGGGTGTAATCCTAAAATTTACCAATTTAAACAAGTTACTCTAATTAAATCCATAATACTCATTATTGTGGTCTCGAGTGATATACCAAGCCAAGTTCTAAAGTCTACAACATCACCGACACACTCATATTTTGTGTAATTTGGGTAAACATTTGGAAACAGATAGGCTAAATTCTCACAATATCTAGCAAGGGTTATTGTGTGCGGGTTATGTATCAAGTAATTTCACAAAAGTATGCTTGAATTTTTTTTAAATTTGAGCATAATTTAAGCATTTTAATGTGAAAATTAGGACAAGTAAACATTCTAATTCCATCCCCCCACTTGAATTATACAACGTCCTCATTGTATAGATAAAACATTAAAAATACGGGAATTAAAAAGAATTAGAATGAGAAACTCCCCTGATATTTGCTCGGTAGATTCTCCATGTTGAGTTTATTAGCAAGAATTTTGGTGTTGAATACCCCAATCTTGGTCGAGACCTTCCCTGATTTAACCGCCCTGTTCCTTGAAGTTCAAGACCATAACACTTCACGATCTCAATTTGTAATTCTCACCAAATAAACTTCGATATTTCTTTTACGAGGTCCTGTCTAAATTCTCAAAAAACAAATAAATTCTATCTCCGTGTATTCGTTTGGTTAGACTCGAAATAAATACCTAAAACTATACAGGAAGTCGATACGTCGTATCCATACCCCAGGATACGCCGTATTGATACATGTATACGTTGTATTCATTTAATGAATACGTCGTATAGACTGTGCTGAAAATAAATGGGATCACGTCCAGATAGTAATAACCACCTCGTATCCATTGGTTTTGGATACCCCGTATAACAGTCTGGGTAAGACCGACGTGATACAAAATTGCAAATTAACATTCCGGGTTGTCTCCCGGCAAGGCACTTTTTTTACAGAAAAGTCTTTAGTAAGACCTCCCCAATTTACTCCATCCTTATAAAAACAAGTTGGGTCAAACGGATCTAAATGGAACACTACAAACTCTTGATTAGGGGAAAATGCATGACAATAGAAAAACCCTTTTTAAGATTATTCAAGTCATGTATTAAAATGTAATCCCTTGAATAAAAGTTCAGTTTTGAAAAATTTAATAGACTTTATCATGACTGTTTCCAAAAGCTTATTTGACCTCATGTGCATAGCACCAACATTGGTAATTTATTACATCAGAGTAATGTTTGAACAGATAAATCCCCAGAAGAGTGTTCAAATACAACTTTATCAACATCATTGTCCTTATCCCGTTATTAAATCAATAGGAATTAAAAATTACGTTAAAAGGAAATAAATCATTAAAGTTTAAAACATTTTGTTCCTCTTCATCACATTCGGATAATGATGTTTCATCTTTCAAATTAAATTCATCGATATGTTAAGGGTTTGAAATCGGTTCGGTTAATAAATCTGATTTAGACGTTTGAGCATCATTGTAAATAATGGCTGAAAATTCGTTCTTAAAATCTTTAAAGAGGTCTAAATCATCAAAACAACTGATCGCAGGCTCAGGTGATGGAATTAAAGGCATGACTTTTTCATTATCATTTTCTGAATCCGTTTTCAAATTGTTGACAGAAATCATTTTATAAGAAAATGAGTTTTTGTCACAAATTATTGTGTAATCCTCATCGTCGGATTCGTCAAATGATATTCTAAAGTCGATCTCATTGTTGACAGGAGTACTTACTTGAGATTTGCACTGAAGTGCATCCTAAGGTGCAAAGGCATCGTCAATGACTATAACTGGGAATTCAGCTTCCACAGATCTAAGGTCGTAAAGATCGTCATCAACCATGATCTTCCCATATGTAGCAGTTTGCTAGTTAAACACCCGACCACGCCTACGAGCTTTTTCTTCTTTAAGCTTGATATATTCTTCCATAGTCATGTTGGGATCATTCATCCTGAAATAAACTTACTAGAAAGGCAGTTAAATATCTAATACGTCGTATTCAGAGGACTGAATACGTCGTATTACACAAACACAATAAACAAACAAGAATACAAACTACACTACTCCTAAGGGTTAGATCTAATCTAATGTTAAAAACCAAAATATCAAATAAAAATCTAGATTAATTTTCACTCCCCGGCAACGGCGCCAAAAACTTGATGTGTCGTTGTGTGGTGTATATTTTATTGATTCAAGTTTTAAATTTATATTTTGCCGACTAAACCAAAAACAACACTTTAACGGGCAGTGTACCCGATCGGTAGTAGTTTTGTGGTAAGTAGGGTGTCGAACACTTGAAGCGAGGTTAAATCTATCAATTTAATTAATATCTTGGTTATCTAATCTATGTTAATTATATCCTATTCTAAACCTATTTCAGTCCCAAATCCTATTCTATCTAACGGAAAAAGGGTGTTCAGCCTGAGATCGTGGACGGTTTTGGTTGCGACTACAATCAATTCAAGGCACTTATAACCCACGCAATGCAAACAAATAAAAGATAAAAAGCGGTCAAGCCAAATATAAAGAAAATGTATTAACCATTATTAATCTGATTAGAAAGTTGGTTTGTTTATATAGTGCAATGATTTCTTCTCAATCGAGAACGAGTATATCATTCTTAAGACTTAGGCGTTACATCATCCTAAGACCTAAACACATTAATTCTATCACAAAAAAAGCATCCGCATAAAGCATCTTTATTTTCTGATTATAATCTATCTTAGGGATTAAAGCAATGGTGATCTTGTTAGCTCATAGAGACTTTACCCACTTATCGCTTAATGGCGATTTATACACTAGTAGTCCACTTATCCAACTATCCAATGGAATCAGAACATTATTTGTTGAATTATCTAGGTTCACCTACTAGTCAACACGATCAATAAACCATTGGCAATATCCAATTAACTAGTTAACCTTGAAGCGTATCCTAGACACATATTTATAAGCACAATATTTATGATCCTATGATTCTAGATGTATAAATTACTATATGAAGAGCTATCCCAGACTCTAGATTTACTTAGCCCGTATCACTAGATCTAGTTGAATGATAGGTCGTATACAAAATCGCGTAAACAAGTATAAATTGATAAACATAAACAAGCCGCAATGATAAATCAAGAAATTGAGATAAACAAATACCACACATTCAGATCTTAATAATAATGCCTAATACCCGAAGGTATTAGCCTTCAAACGTCATAATGAATACAAAAGCAATTATTTAGCCAAGGTAAACTAACCAAGTTAACGAATGAGACCAAAAACTGAATGATTACTAAAGTTTATAAATTTACACGTTGTCTCCTATGGAATTGATAGCGTTGCTCGACCTCTTCTGCTCTTTTTCTCCTCTAAAAATCGACTTTTATGGTTTAGGTATCGAGAATATGATTTAGCACACTTAAAACTCGTTTTTGAGTTTTCTATTTATAAGGTCTGGAAGTCGGTTCGATACGCCATATCCAAGGATTAGATACGACGTTTTAGGGATTTCTTGGAGTAGGGACCACACTTGATATCTTCTAAAATATTCACATACTATATCTTTGATATGGCGTATTAAGATCTTCTAGATACGGCGTATTGGACTTTATTCCTTTGTGGTCTTTGGTGAGTGCAGGCACGGATATGCCGTATCTTCCTTGATGGATACGGCGTATTGGTCTTCAGAATAGTAATCTTCAAAATATCTTCATTTAAGCTCCAACATGCGCGCCTTTTGCTTATATTCACCAAGTACTCCATAACTACTGCAATTCTTAAATATAAAAGTGTCGGAATCCAAATAATCACTTCACTTCATAATTAAGAACAAGAAAATAAGCTAGGAGATGAGAAGAATTATAGAGAGAGAAAGTAGAGAGAGAAAGTAAGAGAGAATGTGAAGTTTACTTGCAAAATGGTAAGTTACAAATGACCAACCCCACCTCACTTTTCTGAGGAGGTGTATTTGTATCAAAACCTAAAAGCTTTCGTGCCTTTTTAATTCTAAACGAGCCGAGCTAAGATACTTGGGCTTTCGCCCGATACACTGACCAGTTTGATTACATACAAGGAGCCCGCTTACCCTCTAGCCTATTTACACAACGTATATTAATTAATGACCGAGACCAAAATATAATAAATAACAGAACTTCCTTGTCCCACTTAAGATTTTGAAGGCTAACAAATCTACCCCGAAGTAGTTCAATGTGACACTCCTTCATGAGATCAATGAGATTGCGTTTGTCGTTACTACTCTTATGATCTTAGTCTCTGTCAATGTGTAGGCTTGTTCCTTCAATGCTTGTGATCTAATAGATCATTTTTTTGAGCTTTTGTCATTGTATTTTGACTTTGTCTTTTCGTGCCGAGATCTTTAAATCTTATCCTTACCGCCTTGATCGTCTTTGCCGCATTGCGATCGTCGTGTCTTTGACCAACATGCTCATGAACTTTGCAATCACTTGAAAGCTACTAACAATCTCCTTGTTAGACTTGATATCTTGAAGGAAGATACTTGTCTATCCAGAGTTTGTGCGGAAGTCTTGAATTAATTACTTGAGCTTTATTATTCTTGAATCTGATGCTTATAGTATGTCTTTATAGTTTGACATGAGCATGTTGGTAATGAATCGACTTCACTGGAATAAGGCATCACCATCTCGAATCTTTAGTATCCTGAAATAAAACAATTAGCATAAAGCGTGGTGACGATAGCTTTGTCTTCATTTGGATTTTGGTTAGATTAACCTCCGTTCTGTCGACCGTTTTAACAGTAATAAATACTGTACCGTGATCAGGTAGATTCAAAGAATCTCCTGACAGGTTCCAAGCTTCAAAGCGTAGATCTTCAAACACAGATGTATTCGATTCAACCATGCTTGCTAGTTCTCAATAACCGAACGTCTCAAGCAGACATCACAGGTAAGAGGTGAATCAGATAGTTACTATCTTTCTGATAAGTCGTCAATTCATTTCCAAACAAGTTTGATTCACAGAAATCGCACCATCGTTTCTTTTCCAGTTGACACACTCAATTTGATCATATAGAATCTCGACAAGTCACCACCAAGAGCTTTGTTTGATGCTGGCTCAACAGGATTTCCATCTCATTTGATTACATAACATTCACATGAATGTTCTGCAAAATGTCATGATTATTGCGTAGGAACTCCTTGTTGACAGCTTGTGAACTTATTGGTGTCAACAGTGTTTGTAATGGAATGTGGTCACTATATAAGATTTATTTTATTGATCCTTGAGGCTCTAGACCGATTAGTGCATTTTGTTTTAGTAATCGGTAGGGCTGGAGCAACTTCCACCTATTCAAACAATATCACTATCTCGAGTGAGAAAGTCAAATAGAAGTCATTGTAATCTCCGTGACAATGAGACACGTCTGTGAGAGAACCCCGCATGGCTAGAAGGTGTGCATGCATCACTCACTGGGTCCATGATGTCTATCTTCCATATCACAATTAACATTATGATTCTGCAGCATACAGGTATTGACCTGGTTTCTTCATCGCCTAAGTTGTGAGAGAGGGGCGTCTTTCTTTTCACCATTTATCCCATACATTTCTTTTTCATCATCAACCCTTCAAATCTTGCCAAGACGGTTGGAAACAGAAAAGTATCAGTCACATTCCAGTTGTAATAGTCTTAGCCCTATTATTTTTATATGATAGTCAAGTAACTAGGCTAGCCCAAGCCTAAAGAAAGCCCGTAAGCCCACCAATTAGAAAAGGTCCACTCGTCTGGCCATCAATCACAGTGGATGGTGTAACAAGACTTAAGGAATATACTAAACTTATCCCTGCAGGAGCCATTCAAGCTGATTTTGACATCAAAGCAATTAATATCATTCTCCAAGGCCTTCCAACAGAAATACATAGCACTGTTAAGTCAACATCGGTAGCCAAGGAGTCTTTGGGAGAAGATTAAACCTGCTCATGCAGAGGACTCGTTAACAAAGCAAGACGAGAGTGTAAGTGTATGATGAATTTGATAAGTTTACTACAAGAAAGGCGAGTCGTTACACGATACTACTTGATGATATCACACTCTACTCAATGATATGAACATCTACCAAATGCCACTGGAGCAATTTCAAGTTAATACCAAGTTTCTGAACACACTTCCTGATGAATGGAGCAAATTTGTTACTGATGTTAAGTTGGTCAAAGACTTGCATACTACCAATGTTGATTAGCTTCATGCTTACTTGGAACAACATGAACGACATGCAAATGAAGTTCATTTGATGCATGAACGTAACTCCCATCCTCTTGCTTTAGTTGCATCTCACCAAAAAACAGTCACCTTATCAAACTCATCAACACACTTACCGAAAACCTCAACTTCAACCACCAGTCTTTCAAACATATCCATCTTCCACAGTATGTTTCACCTTATTAGTCTTAACAAATACTCAACGCATCAATCATCAACACCTCTTTCAGTAACTTATCCATCCAATGATTTTCAATCATCAACATTTATTCTCCATCATCATCCATCCCTCAATTAGAATATCCTCCCCAAATTAACTACCAATCTGAATTTTCCTAACAAGACTCCGTCAAATATTCAGTGTTGTCCAGAAAGTGTAATGATCCCATTGATGCACATCATCCACTTATGTCGTTTTTTACTGCATTTTTCACCTCTCGTACCCCACTACCATGATCAGACTGAGAAACTCGTCTAACCCTAGCAACAAGCTACCAGTCAATAATGGAAGAGGACCCTAACAACCAATTTCAGGGAGAACTAACTTCTTTTGCTGCAGTACTTCAAGGAATAACACTCCAAGATCCAGGACAAGTTGAAGCAATTCTGAAAACAGAGGACGGTTTTATTTGCTACAAACTGCAAAGGGAAGGCCACAATGTCCAATACAGGCACCCAAACCAAAAGAGAAAAATGGATGATTCGTAGTTTAATGAGAAAGTGTTGCTGGTACATAGCTCAAAAAATAAGAGATAATAAAAGGCAAGGAGAGGGCACATGGTCAAATTCTAAATGAATGCACTATCATTTTTTTGCAATCCAAATATCCTGAGGTCAAAGCACACATACTGTCATTACTTTACAATGCTGCTTTATCAAGCTGATGATTTGGATGCATATGACTCTGATTGGAGACGAACTAAATTCTCTCTGCCAAAGTGCTCTCATGGCGAATTTATCTAATTATGGTTCAATGCTCTTAGAAGGTCGTCCAAATTTTCCACTGGTATTTGACTCCGGCTGCATCCAAAGCAATATGACCGGAGGATCGCTCTCTAACCACCAATTCTCGTCAATAAGTTCTTGGTACAGTCAATTCGGTAAATGATCATGTAGCAAAGAATTATGGGTTATAGAGACATCAGATTGAGGAATGTTACAATTCAAAGGGTTAATTACGTTGAAGGACTTCGGCATAATCTATCCTATGTGGGATAATTTGAGTGATTCCAACCTTGATGTGGCGTCGTCAAACACAAAGTTTAACCTGCTAAGATACATTCATTCGCAATCTAGAAGTTTGATTTATTAACTGGATTCTGAGGGGACATATCTTAATACACTCTCGTTCTTATCCCTCGTTTGGAGGATATGATTGGCGTCCTAATCCTATCTGTCTCTTGTCCAAAGGCCTCAAAACAAAGGTCTTGGTTATGGCATCGTCGTCTCTCTCAATTGAAAAACCCCTTTTTTTCCCCGGAGCTATTAATCTCTTGCCAGACATATCTTATTCGAGGGTGCTCATGGTGGGGGGGGGGGGGATTAACTCAATTTGAAAAAGACCATTTGTTTCTGCAGTGCATTAGCCAAAGAGCACGAAGAAACCCCACAAACCAAATCTAAGACACCAATCAAGAAAAACTCTATCCGTTACACATGGATCTGTGTGGACCTATGCAATCGCGAGTGGTCAATGGAAAGAAGTACATCCGTGTTATTGTCTACGATTACTCCGAATTTACATAGGTAAAATGCGTGCATCAAAAGATGAACTCCGCTTTTATATTAATTTTTAAAGATATCTAAGTACGACCTTAAGAAACCGTCCGACGCATCAAAAATCATGGAAACTGAATTGTTTAATCAACTATTGCGTGAATATTATGAGAAGGTTGTCCCAGCCTCATTAAACATCTGTTGGCCCGCCTCCTCCATAGCAAAACGGTAGTTGTTAAAAGACAAATCCATACCGTAATTGAAGCAGCCCGCACTAGGTTAATGTTATGCAAAGATCCTTATTTCATGGGCTGAAGCGGTTGCTACAGCCTGTTATACCCAAAATCGTTCCATGATACGCCGTCGACACGGTAAAACACCATACGAGCTTCTGCACAACAAACCTCCCGACCTATCGTATCTTCATGTGTTTGTGCACTCCTACCTTAACGAATGATACGAAACTTGGGCAAGTTACAACCGAAGGCTGATATATGTATTTTCATTGGCTATGCACCCACGAAGAAAGCATTCCGAATTTACAACAGACGTACCAGACGAATAATTGAAACCATTCACGTTGACTTGGATGAGTTGACTACAATGGCTTCTAAACACAGCAGTTCAGGACCCGCACTTTACGAAATGACCCCTGCAACAATCAGTTCAGGACTCGTGCCAAACCCTCATCCTTCAACACCGTTTGTACCACCTTCGCGAACTGACTGGGATATGTTGTTTCAACCGTTGTTCGATGAATTTCTCAATCCTTCACCTAGTGTTGATCATCCAGCTCCTGAAGTTGTTGCTCCAATTAATGAAGTAATTGCTCCAGTTCTTGCTGACTCAACCGGTTCACCTTCATCAACTACAGTTGACCAAGATGCACCATCTCCAAGTAATTCTCAAACAACACCCGAAACCGAACCTCCCGTCATTCTGAACGATGTTGAAGAAGATAATCATGATATTGAAGTTGACAAGAATAGGTATAATCCGTACTTGTGTTCCTATTCAGAAATCCCCTTTTGATCAATCTTTAAATCAGCAAAAGAAATCTATTCATACAATTGTGCACCCTGATCACCAAATTTCTGAACACAATAGCAAATGGACTAAGGATTATCCACTTGAAAACATAATCGGTGAACTCGCAAGACCAGTTTCCACTCGGCTGCAATTACATGAGCAAGCTCTTTTCTGTTACTACGATGCTTTCCTCACTGCTGTTGAACCCAAGACGTATAAAGATGCTTTGACTCAAGCCTGTGTAGTTGAAGCAATGCAAGAAGAAACTTAATGACTTCAAACGACATGAAGTATGGGAGCTCGTACCCCGACCAGACAAAGTTATGGTGATTACTTTGAAGTGGATCTACAAAGTGAAACTAGACAACTGGGAGTAATTAAAGAACAAACTCGATTAGTAGCCCGTGTTACCGTTAGAGGTAGGGAACAATTTTGAAGAATCTTAAGCTCCGGTGCGAGATTAGAGCTAATAAAGGTTTTTTCTCGCGTTTGCCTGCTCATAAAACATGTCGTATACCAAAATGGATGTGAAAGACGCGTTTTGAATGGAAATATGCAGAAGAGTTTATGTTAGCCCAGCCGATGGGTTCGGATAAACGATAACCCCAATCACGTGTATAACTAAAGAAAGCTCTTATGGGTTGAAACGAAGCTCCACGCGCGGGTATGTTTATGTTGTCTCGTCTTGATATCCCAAGACTTCTCCAAAGGCTCATGGATCCTACATTGTTCATTCGCAGAACGCAAGGAATTACTTATGGTACAAATTTAGTCGATGATATTACTTGCTGCATCTACACCTGAATTTGTGAACTATTTTTCTAAATCATGTGTTTCAAATTTAAGAATGTCAATGATGGGCAAAACTCATTTTTCTAGGATTTACAGATTTCTCAAAGTCCCAGAGGCATCTTTTATTAACCAGCCCCCCCGCCCCCACCCCCCCCCCCCCCCCCCCCCCCCCCCCCCCCCCCCCCCCCCCCCCCCACCCCCCCCCCCCCCCCCCCAAAAATATGCCCTTGAATACTTTAAATAGAATACGGTTTCTGACTCTGTGTTACCTAGTGGATACTCCAATGTGTAGACATTCCAAACTGGATGAGGATAAAAAAGGAAAAGCCGTAGATCCGTCACACTATCGTGGTATGATTGGCACCCTCCTTTATCTTACAGCCAGTAGACCTAACCTACAATTTGCTATATGCATGTGTGCCCGGTATCAGGCTCGGCCTACCGAAAAGCACTTAAATGCGGTAAAAAGGATCTTTCGGTATTTAAAAGGAACCGTACATCTGGGTCTATGTATCCGCAGAGATCTTCGATTGCGTTTCTAAACAACATTTGCATATGCGGATCATGTTGGTTGTCAAGATACACGCCGTAGCACTTCTGGCAGTATTCAACTTTTGGGTGATAGACTTGTTAGCTGGTCGTCTAAAAGGCAGAAAAGCGTTGCGATATCCAGTACAGAAGCTGAATATATTGCTTTGTCCGGCTGTTGTGCTCAAATCCTTTGAATGAGATCACAGCTTACCGACTATGGTTTTGGATTCAATAAAATTCCAATATACTGTGATAACAAAAGCGCTAATGCCTTTATGCCGCACAATGTTCAACAATCCTGACACCAAGCATATATACATCAATTTCACTTATCAGGAGCAGTTTAGATGGGTGATCGAACTTTACTTTGTCAATATGGAGTATCAACTGGCGGACATCTTCACTAAAGCTCTTGGCCGAGAAAGAATTGAATTTCTTATCAACAAGCTGGGAATGCGGAGTTTTACGCCGGAGACTCTGAAACAATTGGCAGATGAAGTTGATGAATAGTGGTGGTACCTATTCAAATATCCTGTATCATATGTATATATATTAAAACCATAAAAACCAAAAAGATTTTTCATTTTTCAGAAATTTTTATAAAAACAAAATACAAAAATATAAAATTCATAAAACCAAAGAAAAAATTAAAAAAATGAGAAAAATATAAAAAGAGGTAATAATGGCATGTCTTCTGACAATCGATAACATTTACGGCCTTAGAAATGTCATTCAATAATGATACGAGGCTGTAAATGAAGTTCGAGCAGAAGTTCAATAGTTTTTCAAAACATGCCAAATGGCTTGCTATTATTTCAGATAGCAACCCGGTCATCATCTTAAAGGCAAGTATTTCAAAAAGAAAACTTGACCTCTCAACGGGAATTTATTCTCGGGCATGGTCTACTTTATGACCATGCAAAGGCTTGTGTTTACTTTGCAACACAACCCGTGCTTCATATATCGCATAAGTGTACGTGTCAGTGCACTTATGTGTTAATATAAGAGAAATCTTATTTCATGGTATTTGATTTTCAAAAATAAAACATTACGTCATCAGAAAAATGCTTTTTCAAAGACATTCGACCACTCAAACAACGACTACAGTTCTTTAAATAGAAAATGGGTCATTGTTTGAGGGGGAGAAAATGTCAAATATCTTCTTCATAATAATGTGCTTAAAGGAAAAAAAGGTTTTTAAACAATAACGGAATATCATTCTTTAAGGAAAGCTAATTAAGTTTGGCTTATGTGTGCCTTATATGTTATGTGTTTATGCCTTTAGGGAATAAATGTGCAAATACAAGTTTTTAGGTATGTTAGTTAAAAATATTAGGGACTATGTATGCCAATTGTTAAACTATATTTTCCTAATAAAACTTAATGGTAAAAAATTAAAGGGATAGGAACCCATAGGGGGTGAATGTGTCAAAAACCATATTTGTTTTATAACCCACCCACCCACCCCCGTCTCACACACACACTTAAGCAATTTTTCCACTCTCTTAAACCCTCATTTGAATCGCCTCACCATCAATCTTCATTTCCAGCCATTTTCATCTCTAAGGTATAATAAGTAAAGTATTCTCTATCACCTAAACTACAGATATCTTGTGATTTCAAGTATGCATCATTTAAGATACTAGGGAAGTGTTGTAAAAGATTTATCTAAGCGTGAGAAGATTGGTTTACTGATTCAATGAAGGCTTCCCTTAAACGGTTAATCACGTAAGCGTATTATTAAAGGGTATGAATTGGTTTAAATGAAAAGTACATATAATGAATGATTCCTTTAAATAGTCAGATATCCTCAGGAAGAAATGTCTACATTTGGGACTTAGTTACTAGGTGTTATCATTCAACTACTAGAGGGAATAATTGACACATGGACTTAGCGTTGACTTGGTGTTACATTTATAATCATCACTATCATGTAAGAGAGAAAATAGGACATCCGGGACTTAATTGACTTTGGTGTTGCGTTTCGAGTTTTATTTCTGTCTTCTGATATCGGCTTTTATTACATCAAGACTGCTTGATGCGCTTGCAAGAAAGTTTTTTAAATCTACTCAAGAAAGGATGCTATTTTAGGGGGAAGCTAAGACAACTTCAACACCGACATCACCACCCACACAGCTCAATACATATGTATCTGAATTTGATTTCATACCTCAAAGTTATAGCAAAGACTTTCATAACTTGGAAGAAGTTTAAAGCAATACTAAAGAGTGATTGACAAGAAAGATCAATTGCCAACTTCTTGAAAGAAAGAAGGTTAAAGAGGAGCTAAAAATTTCGTTAGTGGGAGATTGTACGAAGGAGGACCTACGCAGTGACAAAAGAACCATATGATTCTATCATATGATGTTCTTATCATTCAGGTCAAACCTCGTACATAAAAATCTTGTGAATATATATTGTGTAGACTTTATGGTGATATTAAGGAGTGCTTGAGTACAAAATTTTCAAGAATTTCTTAGTAAATTCAAAAAATTTCAAATTATTGTACTCAACACTGTCTTAAATACCCTCATAATTTGAGGGGGAGCACTAAAATGTTCCTATTAGATATTGTGTAACATTTTATCCCCGAATGTTTAATCAATTGATATCCAAAATATCAAGGGATTAACATTTTGGATAAGGGGAGAAAATGTGATTAACCTGGATCTAACTTGTATTAAAAGATGTGATCAAAATAAAATGGACTCAATGCACTCCACACTTAGCAAGTACTACGATTACGATGCACATGTTAGGGGGGAGCTTTTAGCGATAATGAAAAACTCTCAAAGTGTAAATCTTTTTGATATTTATATCAAACACTTTGATTGAATTTTCGATGGTTTTGAAGGATTGTGATGGAATACCTAAAAGACCGGCCATGTTCTTAAATTTATGGAGATATAAGGTGGTTAGGCATAGGTATTCAAATCCCATGATCCAGCCAGAACCGGAGGGATCTACCCAGGGATATCCACTAGTTAGTGTAGAAGTCCTTAGGTATGATAAAAGGAGAAAAAGTAAGAAAAGGGAATAATGCCGACTGAGATGGAGCTAACACTGGAACAAACCCAACAAGGTGTTAGTTATGAAGTCTCGGTAAGCATTGAAGGGGTTGAAGAATGAAAAAGAAATGTAAGGATAAAGGGTGTAAAGAAAGAAGCCCTCCATACACTTAGGCAGAAACCGGGTCAATACATAAACTGTCGGAAACACTAAGGTGTTGTCTGACATTGAAGACTGTCATGGACCCAGTGACGCTATGCACAACCCTCCCTAGCCACTCAAGGTCTCTCAAAAGACTCTTGTTTCATTTCTCACGGAGATTACACTTAAAAACCAAAGAAAAAATTAAAAAATTAGAAAATATAAAAAGAGGTAATAATGGCATGTCTTCTGAAAATCGATAACATTTATGGTCTTAGAAATATCATTCAATAATGATACGAGCCTGTAAATGAAGTTCGAGCAGAAGTTCTAAATGTTTTCAAAACATGCCAAATGGCTTGCTATTATTTCAGATAGCAACCCGGTCATCATGTTAAAGGCAAGTATTTCGCCAAAAAGGAAACTTGACCTCTCAACGGTAATTAATTCTCGGGCATGGTCTACTTTATGACCATTGATCATGTCCAAATTAATACATATAAATATATATAATATATAAGTACGCACTAATAAGGATAGGCCAATAATAGTATAGAAAGTATATTCCGTCGGGTTCTAGAAAATCGCTTTTAACCAAAGCAATTATCAAAAACCTCCCGGGTCGTTTCCTCGGCGAGAAGTGAATGGAAATCTACGTTCAAGTTGTAAATCGAGCTTGATTATCACTTAAGTTTTTGGGTTTGGTTATCTAAATCTACTAAAAGGAAAAGCATATAAAAGGAAAACTAAACTTTTGGATTTAAACTATTTTTAAACTAATATTAATTTTAAGATAAAAAAAACTACAATTTTATACTAAAATTGATCTAAAAGATATAAATGACGAAAATGCTTGCTAAGTGACGTGAAATGTTCATTAAGT